>BDMB01000027.1:1322017-1487593 GCA_016859785.1 Macrotyloma uniflorum
TATATATATATATATATATATATATATCGGTAAATAAATAAATATTGAAATCCTTTGGAAGGAATATGGAATTATAAATATGTAAAGATTATATACATTGATAGAATTTGCTTAAGCAATTGTGGTTAGTAACAATTTCCGGGGTGAACATGATGAGTGAAAAATATAATGACCTAAATGTTAGGTAGAGATGAGAATGATATGCATAATCCATTTTCAGATTTCAGAAAACTTAGAAAACTTCCTCAAAACTAATGAAATCCCATGAATAAGGAAGTGAGAGATGCATAACGTAATAATTATTACTAAACACCTCTCTTAATAACAACTAAGTCTTTAAATCTACATTCAAATAATTATACATTCAAATAAATTGTTTTCAACTTCACTCTCAAACTACAATTATTAACAATCAACAATCACAAGCCAACAGCATTACACCACTCAAAAACAATCAATACAAAATAACTTCTCATCATCATCAACTGCTCCACGTTAAGCAAGCAAAGAATTTTCTGGTTTTACAGCTCCGTGCACAAACCTAATACAATGATATGATATTCAATTATAGCAACAATTAGCCATGCAGGTACCTTGTCGTAAAACTGGGAATAGAAAGCTCCATAGGATGAAGAAAAGTATCAAAAGGATTTAGCAATTACCCTTTCAAATGCCACTCCTCAGGAATTCATGTTGCCTCACCGCGAATGCAACAAGCCAAAATATGCTAAAGAAGTTAATGCAGCCATATATGAAGAGTTAAAAGAAACTGCAGTTCTGGGACAAGAGAGCAACCCAACTTATGATGATACAGAAAAATCAAACTATATCTAACCGTAACTTAGGAAACTTCATCAAAATCTTCATCAACATCGCTTCCACCAGATTCTTCAATGTCACTTTCTGAGTATCTCAAAGAGCCAGAATAGTCATCAGCACCAACATTGTTATCATCTTTCTCTTTGGTATAAAGAGGGCATATGCCGCATTCTTTGATTATGACAGCTGATTTGAACTCACTCACAGTTGATTTGAGTAGAAAATCATATGGACTTATCTCAAAAGTGAAGCTGCTAGCAGTGGCGGACGCACGTATATTTCAGGGGTGCAAATCACCTCCTCACATTTAATAAACTATGTTTTTTTTTATTTATTTAACTAACTCTTTCCCAAAGATTTGAAACATGCTGCCCATTGCCAATGACGTGACGTGGATAACAATATATCATTTTTGAAATTAATAATTTAAAACAGAGAGAATGGAATAAGGAGAGTCATTCTTAGGGTAAAACTAATTTTATATTCACACTCTCTTTCTTCTTATTCTCGACTTCATCTTTTTTGGTCCTTCTCTTTTGTTTCAGTTTTCATTTCATTACTGCCATTTAGCAATTTGTGAGTCCTTATAATCATCAAGCAGTCCGTGTGCACGTTGTTTTGGTCTTCTACAACTTGTAAGTCTTCGTTTCTATTTTCGTTTTTTTATTGTGTTTATATTTGTTTATTGAAATTTGTATGACAAAAAAATTGGGAATGTGCTTGAATTTGTGTTAAGGTAATATTTTTTTACTGATTTCAATTTTTGTTGTGTTGAGGGTTTTTTTTAAGTTTCTGATTTCATTTTTTAATTCTAAAGGAATAATATATTGTTTTCTCTGTTAAGAATAGATTAAAATTGGTTAAACTGGTGCACTTTTTAAACACAATTAACACGGTGATGATGATGATAAATGTATCTCTAGTTACTTGCTTTTTCATATATCTTTTTCTATTTTCCCTTTAGTTTGATATTTACTTTCTTTTAAATTGTAAATAGATAATGGATAAATTTTTGAAGAGGAAATTACCGTCAAATGAGCAACAATCTTCGCCAAAATCATGTGAATCAATTCTTCAACAACAACAAATTGAAATTAATTTGGAAGACTTGCCATCAGATCCAGGAAGGCGAATTAAAATTTCAGCATATCATCCTAATGATCGAGATAAGATATGTAGAACATACTTACAAAGAGGACCATGCCAACCTACTCAACATAATTTTCCCCAAAGAAAAATTGGAAACTCTTTAAGAAGATTTTGTCCTTCTTGGTTTAATGAATTTGGCAATTGGTTGGAGTATAGCATAGAAAAAGATGCTACATTTTGCTTGTGTTGCTATCTTTTTAGGCCTGATTTTGGAAAGCAATCAGGTGGTGACACATTTGTTACAGAGGGATTCACAAATTGGAATAAAAAAGAAAGACTTTCGTCTCATGTTGGAGGTCTAATAGTGCTCATAACATTGCTTGGAGGAAGTGTCAAGATTTAATGAATCAAAATCAACATATTGAAGTATCAATATCTAAGCAATCTCAACAAGTTCGTGACTTGTATCGAACGCGTTTGACAGCATCAATTGATTGCATTCGTTTTCTTTTAAAGTAAGGATTAGCTTTTCGTGGTCATGATGAATCAACTAATTCTACTAACCAAAGTAATTTCCTTGAACTTCTTAAATTTATTGCTGAACACAATGAATCAATAAATCATACTGTGTTAGAAAGTGCTCCTGAAAATCATCAATTAATTGCTCCAAATATCCAAAAGGATATTGTTAATGCTGCTGCATTGGAAACCATTAATGATATTACTACTGATCTTGGAGATGAATTATTTGCTATCATTGTTGATGAAGCACGTGACATTTTAACTCACCTTGAACTCCAACAAAGCTTTCACACGATGAAAGTAAAGAGTCCTCAACTTCTCCATCTTTCCCAAAGTTTCTGCATCTAATTTCACTTCTTTTATTTTGCTTATGTCTACTGATATACTCTGAATTGCATCTGAACCCTGAAATTCAATCAATGAAATTATTCAAAAATATAAATGAAAAAAAAAAAAAACTTGATGCAAGATGTTTAATAACAGCTTGGTGCTTTGCAATTTTTTAGAAAGAAAATCCATGTGATGTGACTGTGAAAGAATGATTGGTGAAGAGGTTTGAGTGACAGAAGAATATACCTTGTTCTTACTTAAAACTTTATAAATGTCCTCAACCTTCCACAATCTGCTGCGTTTTCCAGGATTCTCCACACATTGTTGACGAACAATTTCTTGCCCCATTTCTTGTATTAGATCATGCATCTCAATTCTACCTTCCATCACAGTTATGAGGCTCTTATCTTTGAGAACATCCATTCCAATGTTTGCAGAGAAACCACATTCATCCAGTGTTTGTGCTACCAAAATCTCTTCATGTCCTCTATAAAAGCAAGCTATGTCAAGAAATATTTCCTTTTGCTCCTCATCAAGCCCATCATAACTTGTTTTTAATACATTAAAAATTTTAAGTTCAGGAAGCCTTTCCAGCTTTTGCAACTGACTTTCCCATGATTCCCTTCTTTTGTTAAAAAGTAATGAGCCCAAAACCTTGAGAGCTAAAGGAATCCCTTTGGCATATTTCAATACCTTCACTGATAAGTCCTCGTAAGTTTCTTTTGGTTGGTTTTGTTTAAAAGCACTTAAGCTGAATACTTTTAGAGAATCTACTGGATTCAACCCCTTAATTTCATAGATTTCATCAGCTTCAGCATTCCTAAGAACTTACACGTCTCTACTAGTCACAATGATTCTACTCCCCTGTCCAAAATTACGACGCTCTTCAATTAAATCTTGCAGCTGATAGTAATCGTTCACATCATCAAGAATGAGGAGAACCTTTTTCCGTTTGAGCCTTTCATCTGAATAATCCCTTTCTTTCTCTAGAAGCTCTGACAAATATTTCCATCTCAAATGGTGCACTCGTCTTTCTATTTCTTCTTGACAGTTTAAAATTAAACTGCTGGAATCGAACTGCAATGCCAATTTCTGATATGTATGACTAGCAATTGTACTTTTTCCTATTCCTCCAATGCCAGAAATTCCTATTAATCGAATACTCGGTGACTCGAGCTGCATCAAGGATTGGATTTCTGTTACATGCTTTTCGATTCCAATAATTCCTTTTTTCTCACTTTTAAAAGAACTATTCAACTTGGAAGAACAATCAAGTTTTATCAAAATATCTTCCACAATTTTTTCAACAAGTGTGCGTTCTGATCTGTCACGTAATCAAAATAAAATAAAGCATTAGTCAACAACTACAAAAAAAACTAACATTGTCACGTCTTCCATCAAGAAAAGGATCAAAATTTCTATAAAAATTTGAGAAAAAATTTACAATAAAAAAAAAGTTTAAAGGTTTATATGAAGTGCATATAAAATGCTGACCTGATCTCTTGTGAATCCCAGCCAGAAAGTCCAGTAGCTTCAGTTAGAGCAGCCCTCCATCCATTGACTTTGTTCATCTCATCCTTCAATCGGTCTTCATGCTTAACAAATGCTTCTTCATATTTCCTTTTCTGATGCCTAACGGTTGCTGGATCCACGTTGTAGAAAACTGGTATCACATGCCTGCTTCCATATCTCTTCTTGCAATCCAGTATCTTAGTGAGTTCATCTAAACACCAACTGGAAGATGCATAGTTTTGGGACAAAACAATGACATAAATCTCTGATTCTTCAATTGCAGTGTCGAGTGCTGGTGAAATCTCATCACCACTCTCTATTCTATAATCTATGAATGTTTGAATCTTTTTAAGACATAGTTCTGAATAAAGGTGACTGACAAAGTTGTGACGGGTGTCTTCCCCTCTGAAGCTAAGGAACACCTCGTTCTTAATTCGAGGAGGAGACACAACAGAAGAAGAAGAAGAAGTGGGGAACATTGGAATAAATTTTGTTTTCCTGTTAGCGTGTGTTGAGAAATGCGTCTGTTGCTCAATTTAAGCTTTCATAATCCCTTCTTCTTTCTTATTTCTTCATAGACTCACCTTCCATCACGCTTCCAAGACTTTGTTTAATATCAGAATCTCAATGATTACTGTTTATTTTTACTCAAATCCACATGAGAATCACCATAGCATAAGCACACGCAACTAAACTAAAATAAGGATAAGAAAAAACAACAACGATGGACAATAATACTGGTAGAAAAAAATTACAATCATACCCTCTCTTTAAATTCAAGAAAAAAACAATTACACCTTCTCTTGAAACAAAGGAGAGAATACCCTCTCTCTCTAAATTCAAGGAGTAAATAACAACACTTTCTCTTAAAACAATAAACTACTGAGAGAACAATAAACTACTGAGAGAATCTTACAGGAGGAACTAATTTTCCTCTCTTACTTTTTCTCTCTAGCACTATAGGATAGAAAAGAAAAGTCTTCCTGACATGAGTTTCAAGAAAAAATACTATGTTCCTTATATAGGAGTAAAAGCAAACACCCAAGTAATATTCCCCCGATGTGGGACTTCACTTCACAATCTCCCACTTGAAGATTTTGATTAAATTAATCAAATCTTTACACCATTTTATTATTATCACCGCTTCTTCTTGACTTGATGTCGCAACTGTTTTATCTGTTCCTTGCAACATATCTCCAAACAGCACATACAAATTGGCCATGAACTTCTTTGCTTTCATGACTACCAAACTCCCCTTCACAACCTTCAAGATCCCACCTTCAACATGGATCTTACACCCGAGGTCATTTAATTGTCCTATGGACAATAGATTCTTCTTTAAGTCCTTCACATGCTGTACCCCTTGAATAGTACGAACAGTACCATCATACATTTTTATTTTGAAGGTACCAACTCCAACAATCTCCAAGGCATGAACATGGATCCACCTGAGATAGGTTCATAAGTGTGGAACCAATCTCGGTTTGGAGTCATGTGCCAAGTTGCACCTGAATCCACCACCCACTTGTCATGAAACTATTTTTCACCTTCAGAGCTAATCACTGTAAAATATCTCCTTCATCTCCTTCTTTCGGGGTACTTGCCACACAATCCTATGAGGTTGATGCTCCAGAGTTCTTTCTTTCATTCTTCCTCTTCTAACATTCTTTCTTTGTATGCCCTTTCTTACCACAATAAAAGCATTTGAAGCTCTTTGTACTTCGAGACTTCGAAGTATCACGATTTTGATTCCCACTAAATTCACGTTCCGTCGATCTTCCACTCATCATTGCCAAGGCCTCCGCTTGTTTAGAACTTTCTATCTTACTCATTCGCCTGGACTCTTCTTCAAGAATAGCTTCGGCAACATCCTCAAAGTATAGATGTCCACCAATATTATTATTTGTAATATTGATGATGAATTGATCGTAAGAATCAGGTAAACTCTGAAGTAGAAGCTCTGCTCGCTCATTTTCAACGATGTTGAAATCTACTGTTGATAACTAGACAAACAAAGTATTCAAAACATTGATGTGGTCCGTCATTGATGTGGACTCACTCATTCGAAGAGTAAAGAGTTTTCTCTTTAAGAATATCCTTGTGTGAAGTGACTTCACCTTATATAGTTTAATGAGGGACTCTCAAATCTCCTTCGCAGTATCCTTTTCCGCAACACTGGATAAAACCGTATTTGCAATTGCTAAGTACAAATTCGCTATAGCACTGTCATTAATTACTTTCCACCGTGCATCCGAGATTCCTCTCGGTCTCTCCTCAAATGCTTCTATACAATTGTCCTTCCTCAAAATTGCCTTCATATTTAACTTCCACAACAAGAAATTATTCCCGTTGAACTTCTCTATCTCATATTTCGTCACCATCGTTTTAAACCGACTTATGCAATCCTTTCTATGAATAGTATTGCCTACTGGAACAACAAGGGTATACCGTGAACCAGTACACTAGGTAAGTTCCCAGGAAAGAGAGGTGGGTCACTAATGGACACGCTTAAATATCAAGTCTTTCCTACTCAAAACTTTCCTAGACATGCACTATCACACTACCACACTATCCAGTACTCCAACACTATTCTAGCAAATCTAGCAACGGAACAACAAAACCTGCTAACCTGGCTCTCCTGCCAACTTGGGAACGAACCAGCTAACTTATGAACCAGGCTCTGATACCACTGTTGAGTATCAGAATATAGCATAAACACACGCAACTAAAATAAGAATGAGAAAAACAGCGACGATGGGCAATAATATTATTTCATTGATGGAAAAAAATTACAACTATACCCTCTCTCTAAATTTAAGGAGGAAACAACTACACTCTCTCTTGAAATAAAGGAGAGAACACCCTCTCTCTAAATTCAAGGAGGAAACAACAACACCCTCTCTTGAAATAAAGGAGAGAACAATAAACTACTGAGAGAACTTTAAAGGAGGAACTAATTTTTCTCTTTTACTTTTTCTCTTTAGCATTATAGTAATAGAAAAGAAAAGTCTTTCTGACATAAGTTTCAAAGAAAAATATTGTGTTTCTTATGTAACAATAAAACAATAAAAGCATCCACTCAAGATATTCTTCGTTTTAAAATTTGTTTGATTCCAAATTTCGTGGTTCACGCGCTGATTATGACCAAGACAAAGAAAAAATAATAAAGATACACACAAATGATAAATATATGCTTTAAATATTCCAAGACCAGTTAGATACTTTGACATCTATTTTTTAATATTATTTTGTTTGAATATAACATATAATTAAGAATGATTAAATAAATTTAACCATCTCCTTCCTTTCTAATATCCGCAGTATTTTTCCCTACTCTTGGAGTCCAATATTGAGTGTAATAGTATTTGGGATTAAAGAACCATAGTTATTGAAATTTCAATTAAAGAACTATAATTTCTCACTTTATTTTCGAAAGGGATTACTTACTTTAGAAGAATTGGAAAAAAATAAAAATAAAGGTAAAAGACGTTAATGTAGGCAGGGAGATGAAATGATATGCATAATCGGTTTTCAGATTTCACAAATCTTAGAAAACTTCCTCAAAATTAATGAAATTCCATAAACAAGAACTGGGAGATGGATAATATAATAATTAATAAATACCTTCTCTTAATAACAGACGAGTCTTTGAATCTACATTCAAATAAATTGTCTTCAACTCATTGTCAAATTACAATTACTAAGAATCAGTAATCACAAGCCAACAGCATTAGTCACCACTTTAATGAAACAATCAATACGATATAACTTTTCATCATCATCGACAACTGTTCCACGTTAAGCAAGCTAAGAATTTTCTGGTTTTACAACTCATGCACAAACCTAATACAATGATATGATATTCAGTTACAGCAACAATTAGACATGCAGGTACCTTGTCGTAAATTTAACAATTACCCTTTCAAATGCCGTTCCTCAGGAATTCATGTTGTCTCCGCTACAAATAACAAGCCAAAATATGCTAAAGAAGTTAATGCAGCCATGTATGAAGAGTTACAAGAAACTGCATTTCTGGGACAACAGTACCCAACTTATGCTGATACAGAAAAATCAAACTATATATAACCGTAAATTAGAAATCTTTATCAACATCGCTTCCACTAGATTCTTCAATGTCACTTTCTGAGTATCTCTGAGAGCCAGAATAGTCATCAGCACCAGCATTGTCATCATGTTTCTCTTTGGTATAAAGAGGGCATATCCCGCATTCTTTGATTGTGCCAAGCTGCGAGCATCACAGAGCACAAGGCTCATGCCCCTCGTCCTTGGGGTCTCCAAGTTATATTTCCAAGAAGCCCCTCGTCCTTGGGGTCTCCAAGTTATATTTCCAACAAGAAGAAGAAGAAGAAGATCTTATATTTGGGGATAGAGAAAGGTCTGGTATTTCAATCAGGTTCCGAGAATAACTGAGGTTGAGCCTTTTCAAATTAGGCAAATCCTTTCACAAAAAGTAAATGATTAATTTTCACTTCTATTCCTGGTCATAAAAAACAATAATTATAAAAATTTAAAAGCTCTCTATGTTATTTGTACCTTAACTATTTATTACTATCTTCTTTCTCCTAGTAAAACAAAAACAAAAAATAGTACATGATAAAAATGAGATATCAATTAAAATCAGAATATTTAAAAAAAATGTATAACTAAGTTTCTTCTTGACTTTTGTAAGAAAAAAAAAAAAAGGGAATTTTGATTAAAAAATTATCTAAAAGGTTAAGTTGACCTATATTTTTATTTTTTTGGATCAAGTCGTGCTTTCAAAGTATAACTTTATTATGTAGAAGTCGTTCTTCATAATACGACTTTGCATTTTTTAATTTTTTTTTTTAAAAATACACTAAAATTGTATTATCAAATACGATTTTACTTTTTTTTTTAAATAATTAAAGAAGTCGTGTTATTAAACACGACTTTACCTTCTTTTTTTTTTATTTAATAATTAAATAAGTTTTGTTATTAATGCGACTTCATTCTTTTTAAAAAAAATTTGAAGAAATCACATCTTTTTAAAAAAAATTCATTGAAGTGGAGTTGTGATTATTTTTTTTAAAATTTATTTTAAATTATTGAAAATAGGTTTTAAGATTTGTGTAAAGAATAAAATTAATGATTAATGTATTTAATTGTTATTTGTAAAAATTGTTATGATTATATAAAATATCCATGTTGAATTCATTTTATATTATTTCATTTTCAATTAATTTATTTTCAAATTTTTCAAATGATGAATTAAATAGATTAATCATAACTAAAAGTGATGAATTAACAAAATTCAAATCTTAACTAAATAAATACAAAAATAGAGGTAAATTTTTTTTAAAAAAATTACAAAGTGAAGTCATGCTTGATAACATGACTTCTTTATTAAAAAAAAAGTGAAATCATATTTGATAGTACGATTTTTTAAAATTTTTTTTTTTTAAAAAGGGTGAAGTCGTGCTTGATAACACGACTTCTTTAATTATTTAAAAAAAATAATGAAATCGTATTTGATAACACAACTTTAATGTATTTTTGAAAAAAAAAATTAAAAAATATAAAATCGTATTATGAAGCACGACTTCTATATAATGAAATCGTACTTTGAAAATACGACTTGATCCAAAAAAATAAAAATAGGTCAACTTAATCTTTTTAAGTAATTTTTGAATAAAAATACTCGTACAAAAGCCTTTCTTTCTTTTTTTTTTTTCATAAGAAAACTATTGGAAAAATATTAAGTTATTGGGAAAATATTATAGCTTTAACAAAATAATCTGAGAAGGTAAAATGATTGTCTTGTAAGTCAAAACTGAACCACATCAAACCTTTAACTTATTTTTTCGGAATGTTATTGATTAAGTCCGTTAAATATATGGCTTGCAACTAAGTATTTTAGACAGTAAAATAATATAAATAATCAATTAAATTTTTTTCATTTAATTCAATATATTTTAATTTAATAAATTTTATCTTAATAAATAAAAGAAAAATATTATATTAAATTGATAAATTTTTCTTTAGAAGTATAAAAGACAGAGGAAAATAGATAGTTTGAAAAACCTGATCTCCCTTCCAAAGCTGTTTAAGACGGTTATGTGGCATTTCGAGTCTCACAAGATTTTCTATGCAGAAGTTGGGTGGCAAAGATCTTTGAGGAAAACTGTCCCAACGAAGAATCTTTAAACTCTCCGGTAGACTCTTAAGAGATGATGAAACAGACATATTTGATTTTTCCCAATCTTTCAGACGATAGAAGTCAAGAATCCTCAAGCTGTACATCTTTCCCAAAGTTTCTGCATGTAATTTCACTTCTTTTACTTTGCCTAGGTCTAGTGATATACCCTGTATAGCATCTGACCCCTGAAATTAAATCAATGCAATTATTCAAAAATACAAATGAAAAATCAGTTCTTGCAGGATGTTTAACAACAACTAAGTGTTTAGCAATTTATTAGAAAAAAAAAACATGTGATGTGACTGTGTGAAGAGGTTTGAGTGACAGAAGAATATACCTTGTTCTTACTTAAAACTTTATAAATGTCCTCAACCTTCCACAATCGGCTACGTTTTCCAGGATTCTCCACACATTGTTGACGAACAATTTCTTGTCCCATTTCTTGTATTAGATCATGCATCTCAATTCTACCTTCCAACACAGATATTAAGTTCTTATCTTTGAGAACATCTATTCCAATGTTTGCAGAGAAACCACAATCATCCAGTGTTTGTGCTACCACAATCTCTTCATGTCCTCTATAAAAGCAAGTTATGTCAAGAAATATTTCCTTTTGCTCCTCATCAAGCCCATCATAACTAATTTTCAATACATTAAAAATGTCAAGATGTGGAAGCTTTTCCAACTTTTGCAACTGACTTTTCCATAATTCCCTTCCTCTCCTCTGTTATAAAGTAATGAGCCCAAAATCTTGAGAGCTAATGGAACCCCTCTTGCATATTTCGATACCTTCACTGCTAAGTCCTCGTAGGTTTCTTTTGGGTGGATTTGTTTAAAAGCACTCAAGCAGAACAGTTTTAGAGAATCTACTGGATTCAACCCCTTAATTTTATAGATATTATCAGCTTCAGCGTTCCTAAGAACTTGTACGTCTCTACTTGTCACAATGATTCTACTTCCCTCTCCAAAACTACCACGCTCTTCAATTAAATCTTGCAGCAGATAGAAATCGTTCACATCATCAAGAATGAGGAGAACCTTTGTCCGTTTCAGCCTTTCATCTGAATAATTGTTTTCTTCCTCCAAAAGCTCTGACAAATATTTCCTTCTCAAATGCTGCACTCCGTGTCTTTCTATTTCTTCTTCACAGTTTAAAATTAAACTGCTGGAATCGAACTGCAATGCCAATTTCTGATATATTTGATTAGCAATTGTAGTTTTTCCAATTCCTCCAATGCCTGAAATTCCTATCAACCGAATACTCGGTGACTCGAGCTGCATCAAGGACTGGATTTTTGCTACATGCTTTTCGATTCCAATAATTCCTTTTTAATCACTTCTGGAAGAACTATTCAACTTGGAAGAACGATTCAATTTCCTCAAAATATCTTTCACAATTTTTTCAACAAGTGTACGTTCTGATCTGTCACATAATCAAAACAAAATAAAGCATTAGTCTTCAACTACAAAAAAAACTAAATGAAAGAAAAATATCGACTCAATTGTAGAGTAACTAATTTTACAGAATAATTATGAAGCCCTATTTTATAATATTATTATTACTATTATTCACTTTCACAAATTGTTAGAATTTAATTATATTTAACAGAAAAATTATATTTATTTAATTTTATAATTTTTATTCAAGTTTGAGTAAATTTATAGCAAATATAAAGTGAACTTAAATGTAATGGAGCTAAATATTAATAAAGAATATGGTAAAAAATGTAAGTGATAAAGATTTAGAATATTTTAGTTTTTGTTTGGTTTGGGATGGAAAAAAAAAAAAAAAAACGAGAACAAGTGAATAAAACACTGTCACGTCTTCCATCAAGAAAAGGATCAAAATTTATATAAAAAATCTGAGAAAAAATATGCAAGAAAAGAAAAAAGTTTAAAAGGTGCCATTAAACCAAAAACAGAATTACTTAGAGTTTTGGTAAACATATATGAAGTGCATATAAAATACTGACCTGATCTCTTGTGAATCCAAGCCAGAAAGTCCAGCAGCTTCTGTTAGAGCAGCCCTCCATCCATTGACTTTGTCCATCTCCTCCTTAAATCGGTCTTCATGTTTAGAAAATGCTTCTGCATATTTCCTTTTCTGATGCCTAACTGTTGTTGGTTCCACGTTGTAGAAAACTGGTATCACATGTCTGCTTCCATATCTCTTCTTGCAATCCAGTATCTTAGTCAGTTCATCCAAACACCACCTGGAAGATGCATAGTTTTCGGAAAAAACAATGACATAAATCTCTGATTCTTCAATTGCGGTGTCGAGTGCAGGTGAAATCTCATCACCACTCTCAATTCTATAATCTATGAATGTCTGAATCTTTTTAAGACATAGTTCTGAATAAAGGTGACTAACGAAGTTGTGTCGGGGGTCTTCCCCTCTGAAACTAAGGAAGACCTCATTCTTAATTCGAGGAGGAGGCACAACAGAAGAGGAAGAAGAAGTGGGCGACATTAAAATCAATTTTCTTCTCTTGTTAGTGTGTTGAGAAATGAGGGTGTTGGTCAATTTAAGGTTTCATAACCCCTTCTTTTTCTTTCTTCAGTTGACTCACCTTCCAAGTCTTATTGTTTTAATATCAGAATCTCAATAATTTCTATGTTTTCTTATGACATCATTCGTGTCAATTATAAAATCGAGATATTGTCGGCTTTAAAATTTGTTTAATTCGGAGTTTGTTTCATTATATAAGAGGACGTAAGACTAAGAAAGAAAAAAATAGGAGAGTAGGTAATAAACAACGTGCCTATCACTATCATTGTGTTCAATGTTCATTTTAATAATTTCTGTATTTCGTTAGTATTTTTTAACAATTCAAAACCAATTAAACCTTTCACTTTTATTCATATATATATATATCGGATAAATATATTTGATAAGTATCAATTTCCTATATATTTATCTTAAGGTATGCTAAGATCTCTCATAATCACATTTGATCTTTTTTATATTTTTGAATGTCGAAGTGTAATAATAAATACATATCATTCGATCTCACATTCAGTTCAAGAGTTCAAGAAATTTAAAACTTAAAAAAAATATATTGAAATAATATATGATTCTTAATGGACTTCAACTTTACCTTAAAACTAAACATTAACAAATAATTAATAATTACTAAACATATTTCACCATTTTTTTAGTTGTTTAACAAATTTAATTATATATAATTTTGTTGTATTTTATTCCTACCAAATTTCCTTTATTATAATGCTCATTATCTGTACTTATAAACGGTTAAATATTTCAAATTAAAAATAATAAATTAAAACTACTTGTAACCTTCATTATTTTTATTCAGAAGTTTATGTATTACTTTTTTTCATAATTTTTTTATATCAATTTGAATTAAATTAAATTATTCTAGCTGTCATAAGAACTACATTTACATTATTTTTTATGATTAATAATTATTATGTCATACACAAAATTTGAAAAGTTTTTTATTTGTTATATTTTATAATTATAACATGAAAATCATATTTAATTTAAATCAGTTTTGTGATATTTAATTTAAAATAGATTTGGAGGTAAACAAACATTTGAAAACATTAATAAGATTATCTCAATTTTGAAGAATTCAAGATAAATGTTAAAACTGAATCAATTCATTTCAATTAGATATATATAGAGGACAGAAGATAGAACACAATCTTGAACAAACCATCAAATTTATGCATGCCTCTGAATGTGGTGTTGGAATCCAAACAAAGCCTAATTATGCAATTTGCTTATATATGGGATTATATATGCAAAGATTATACATCGATTCAATTTGCTTAAGTAATTGTGAAACAATTTTCGGGGTGAACATGATAACTGAAAAATAGAATGACCTAAATGTTTGGTAGAGAGATGAGAATGATATGCATAATCGGTTTTCAGATTTCAGAAAACTTAGAAAACTTACTCAAAATTAATAATGAAATCCCATAAACAACGAAGTGAGAGATCCATAATATAATAATTAATAAACACATTCTCTTAATAACAGACAAGTCTTTAAATCTACATTCAAATAATTATACATTCAAATAAATTGTCTTCAACTTCACTGTCAAACTATAATAATTAATAAGAATCAACAATCACAAGCCAACCGCATTAGTCACCACTCAAATGAAACAATCAATACGAAATAACTTCACATCATCATCAACTGATCCGCATTAAGCAAGGAAAGAATTTTCGAGTTTTACAGCTCCGAGCACAAACCTAATACAATGATATGATATTCAATTATAGCAACAATTAGCCATTCAGGTACCTTATCATAAAACTGGGAATATAAAGCTTCACAGGATGAAGAAAAGTATCAAAAGGATTTAACAATTACCCTTTCAAATGCCGCTCCCCAAGAATTCATGTTGTCTCGACTGCAAATGCAACAAGCCAAAATATGCTAAAGAAGTTAATGCAGCAATATATGAAGACTTACAAGAAACTGCAATTCTAGGACATAAGAGCAATCCAACTCATGCTAAAACAGAAATTAAAAGAATATTTTTTTCAATTGATTTCATTAACTTGGAATATGTACAATCCTAATCTTAATAAATAATATGAAAACCAATATATGTAAATATATTTTGTTATTATATGAATAACAAAATATATTTACATATATCTTAATACACCCCTGCAGTTGAAACAGGAAGACAACAGACACTGCGGAAGTCTCTTAGTAAATATGTCTGCGATCTAATATTGTGAAGGCACATGAAGAACATGAACCTCACCACGTGCAACCTTTTCCCGTACAAAATATATGTCCATCTCAATATGTTTTGTACGTTGATGTTGCACTGGGTTGCCCGACAAATAGATAGCACTAACATTGTCATAATACACAATAATAGCCTTGGTAACCGGACAATACAATTCCAAGAGCAAATTTCGAAACCAACACAACTCAGAGACCACATTAGCAACACCCCTATACTCGGCCTCTACACTAGACCGAGAAAGTGTAGATTGACGGTTGAAGGACCATGACACCAAGTTGTTGATAACATAAGAGCAAGAAGAGAAGAGACATGAGAAAGGAAAAAGGAGAAATAAAATTTGTGATTATAACTTGTGAGAAAACCCTAGAAGATACAAGAATATAAATAGAAAAATATATAGTATAAAGACTAAATTACCCTTAAACAATAAATACTAATAAATATATAATATTCTAACATCCCCTTCAAACTCACAATGCATTAGCATGAAACATCGAGAGTTTGTCAATCAAAAAATGAAAGCGTTTAACAGAATGAGATTTTGTAAACAAGTCAACAATTTGCATAGTCGAAGAAATGAAAGGCAATGTAATGGTTCCATGTTGAAGATGATGACGGGTGAAATAACAATCAATTTCAATATGCTTCGTGCGTTCATAAAAGACCGAGTTATGAGAAATTTGAATAGCATTCTTGTTGTCACGATACATAGGAGTTGGTTCAGAAAGAGAAACACCCATGTCGGAAAGAAGCCAACGTAACCAAACAACTTCAGCAGTAGTTAGAGCCATGTTACGATATTCAGCTTCAGTAGAAGAACAAGAAACAATATCTTGTTTCTTACTCTTCCAAGAAACCAAATAGTCTCCTAGAAAAATACAAAAACCTGTAGTAGACTTACGATCAGTAAGGTCACCAGCCCAATCAGCATCAGAATAAGCACACAATTCCAAGGAAGATGATGAGGGAAATAGAAGACTCTGAAACTGAGTACCACGAAGATAACGAAGAATTCAGAGAACAATTGCCCAATGTACTGTAGTAGGAGAAACAACAAACTGACTTACTTACAACATACACAACATAAGCAATATCAGGACGAGTAATTGTTAGATATACTAGATTTCCAACAATAGTACGATACATGGTCGGATCAGGTAGAGGAATGTAACGCCTCAAATCATTATTCTTAATATTATAATTTTCTTTAAATAATAAAACAAGCAAATAATATTCCAAGATTTTTTTTTTTCTAATCAATGGTCAACTTAAAATAAAATAGATGTAAAAGATCCATTTAACAAAAGGAAATGTTTAATAATTATTTAACTCAACTTAAATACGATTGATAAATACTAAATTAAATTTATAAACAATAAATTTCAGGATAAATAATAAAATTCAGAAATAAGTTGAGCATTATTCATAAAATAATTATATGGTGTGAAATTATATTATGATCATAGAAACTAAATATTTTGTTTATTCATTTCAAGAAAATAAGATAAATTCATATAATTTCTACTATAACATAATTATTTTTGAGAAAGATATTATTTAGACATTACAAACTAATACTATGGTTAAGGAACCTATCTTTCAAAATCACAAAATAATCACAATTATTCTTATTATTTAACAAATATATCATCAGGTTAGAGTATAGAAATTTTTATTCATACATATATAATAATATAAATCCCTATACTCAGAGCAGGTTCCCTATCAACAAGAAGAAGCAGGATTTGTCCTACTAATCAAATTCTCATCTAAGAGATGAGTACCTCACGAATCTTCTTACATAATTTCCTGAAAAATTGGTTGTAAGGATGAGTTTCTTCTTCACCATATTTTTTTCCAACAAGGATAAAACATTTATATTTAACAATTATGGAAATAAATATCTGAATAAAAGAAATGAGTTATGTAATTGAAAATTATACCTTAATAAAATTCTCTAGAAATCAATTTCCTAACATTGTCAAATAAGTTTTTCTCATCTTTCCACAACATCATTATTTAAATTCTCTCATAATCTCTTATCACGTACGCCAATCATATACCCCACTCACATCATCATTCATACTATGATCACATTAGTTACGGTACTCTAGTGGGATCCCAAAATAACGCTGCCAACCCCACCACCCTAGTGACATTGGCCTTACGCTAGTGTGGATAGCCGCCGGTTGGCAATACGCCCCACAGATACAACGTGTGCGCACAAGCCCCTTTGGCAAAAAGCATAGTCAGGTAATGGACTGTGAGGCCTGCAGCAGTTCCCATTATACACTGTGTACATCACGGCATGGACCACTCCGCCACACTCTCATTCCCCCAGGTTATCAAACATTCCTGAACTATACCCCAGTGTATCTCTGTAGCTCATCCACACGGAAATTAAACTTGAAATGACATTATTGTCCAAATCTCATAACTTTCCTACCTTCCAAGTAGTTAGTTCCAACTCCTCATCTTCAAATATTATTTAATAACAATAAAAATCACTTTGGGGGTGCAAATAGGAAAACATGGTACAAATAATAAAACGGGGGTGCAAATAGTAATTTTAATTATTTTTATATTTTTTTTCTTTGTGCGCTCAGCAGATTTGAGATCCGCTGAGTGGATTTTTACAGTACAGTATAATATTTCATGGCTTTCAATGATTTAACCATCCATTTTCAAAATCAAATACATACAATAACAAACAACCCATAAAACATCATATATTGCAGATTAGAGTAAGAAATAAACTCCCCTTACCTTAAAAACTTGCAATACACAAGAATAGAGAATATTTGAGAACCTTAATACTCAATCCTTCCTAAATCAAGAAAACGACCGTTAATCTAATATTTGAATCGGTAATAATGAAATTGGAAGCTTAGATTTAAGTAAAATTACCTTGATTCAAGAAGAAACAAAGAAATGGGATAAAGATTGGAGATTGAAAGTTGAAGATGGAAAGGAAGAAGAAGAAGTTGGTGCGTAGAGAATTAGTGAAAAAGAAAAGCAAAGGCGGTGAAGCTTTTTCATATATATATATATATAAATAATAATAATAATAATATAAAAAAAAATTGAGGCGGTTGTTGTTTTTGTTTTGTTTTTTTTTTTCTTTTTCTTTCTTTTTTTTTCTTCTTCTTCTTTTTTTTTTAACTAAAATAATAATAAATATAATAATAATTCTTATTATTATTATTATTATTATTATTATTTTAATCTAACACAATAATAAAATTTATCCTAAATTTAAGGGTGTTATAAGGAACACCATCAAAAGGAATATATTTCACATTAAGCTCAATAAGGGTGTTAGATGTGCGAGTATCAGAAAGAAGAGTCTGGTCTAGAATAGTGCCAATATACTTAGATTGACAAAGAAGATATCCTTTAGGAGAATATGCAATTTCAATGCCTAAGAAATAACGAAGGGGTCCCAAATCCTTCATTTCAAATTGTTTTGTCAACTGTAATTTTAACCTTTCAATTCCATCCATATCATCCCCTGTAATTATCATATCATCAACATATAAGCTGAGAATAATACGACCATGAGAAGTAGTCTTCAGAAACAAAGCAGAATCATAATCACTAGAACAAAATCCAAGAGAAGTAATAACTTTGGAGAACTTTTCAAACCAAACCCGAGGAGCTTGCTTGAGACCATAAAGAGTCTTTTTTAACTTACACACCTCCCCTGGGTTATGAGAAACACCTGGAGGAGGTATCATGTACACTTCCTCTCTCAAATCACCATTTAAGAAAGCATTTTTAACATTCATCTGGAAGATATGTCACTGACGAATAGATGCAACCGCAACAAGAGTGCGAATGGTTGTCATCTTAGCAACTGGGGCAAAGGTTTCTGCATAATCCAAACCATATTCTTGAGAGAATCCTTTAGCAACTAAACGAGCTTTATAACGCTCAACAGACCCATCTGACTTTGTTTTAATCTTGTAGACTCACCGAGAGCCAATAGCTTGTTTACCTGGAGGAAGAGATACCAAATCCCAAGTAGCTGTCTTATATAATGCAAAAAATACCTTTTGCATAGCCTGTTGCCAAAGTGGATCAAGGACAGCCTCTTGATAGGAAGACGACTCAGACAAACTATGAATTGTGGTTAAGAAAGAAACAAAAGAGGAAGAATAAAAAGAATAAGCAAAATCTGGTAATTGAGTAGACTTACGAACACGTGAAGGATAACGAGGAGGTGGATGATCAACCATCATAGGAGGTGCTTGGGAAGCCGTTGGGACATCTTGAGATGTAGTAGTGCAAGTATCATTACTACAATTCTCAATTTCAATATTATTTACAGCATCATTATCATCTTTGGAAAAAGGATCAATACAAATGAGATCTAATTTTGTAGGGTCGAGGGAAGACTCTAACATGGTATAGAATGGAATGTGCTCAAGGAAAACAACATGACGAGCAACATAAAGTTTGTTATTGATAGGATCATAACAATGATAACCTTTTTTACCATCCCCATAACCAAGAAAAACACATATTGTAGAACGAGAGGATAATTTATTACGTTCTACATCTGGACGAAGAACAAAACACGTAGAGCCAAAAACTTTTAAGGAAGAGTAATCAGGAACATAACCATACAATTTCTGAAAGGGAGACATACCTGAGATAACAGAGGATGAAATTCGATTAATAATATAAATAGAAGTAAGAACAACTTCTCCCCAAAATTCACTAGGAACAAAAGCGGACAATAAAAGAGAACGAGTAGTTTCAAGAATATGACGATGTTTTCTTTCAGCAACCCCATTTTGTCCGAGGCAAGTAATTCACAAAATTTATTAGAATTGTACTCACCACCCAAATCACAACGAAAACACTTAATAACAGCATTATTTTGGGTTTTAAGTAAAGCACGAAACATAATATATATATCAAAAAATTCAGAACGATGTTTCATAAGATAAACCCAACAGTAACGAGTATAATCATCAATAAATGAAACATAATAACGAGATCTACCTTTGGTAGGAACCGATGATGAACCCCATACATCATAATGAATCAAGTCAAAAGGTGCATGAGAGGTAGAAACACTTTTATTAAAAGTTAAAGCAGCAAATTTAGCAAGTTTACAACCACAACAATAAGAAATATCACTAGTTTGTAACTTGCCCAAAACCCTAGTAGATACTAAGCAATTTAACCTAGAAGAAGAAACATGTCCAAGGCGAGAATGCCATAAATAAAAATTAGATGATTCTGAACTCAAATGAAAAGATGATAAATCACAGTAGAAGAAGCAGCAACAACTGGAACTTTCAACTCATCAAACATATAAAGTCCCTCTTGTCTACGGCCTGTCCCAATCAGTTTCCCAAATTGAGGATCTTGCACATAACAATTAGTGGAAGAAAAAAAAACTGAATAACTAGAGTCACACAATTGACCAACAGAGACAAGATTCAATGTGAGATTAGGAATATAGTAAACATTTGAAAGAGACAAAGTAGATGTGGAGACAGATCCAATACCTGCTAATGACATTGAGGAGCCATTAGCAATCAAAATAGACATAATTGGAACATAATTTAAGGATACAAAAGACTTAGAATCATATGACATGTGATGTGAGGCACTAGAATCAAGAATTCATAAAGAAGAGGACATACCTGAGGAGTTTAAAGAAGACAAACCTTTTGAGGCAGACATCGCATGCGACTGAGAAGCAAGAAATTGTTGAAATTTTTCTTCTAAATCAACTACTTGAGAAGTGGTGTTGGAAGTAGATGAATGCTCAATTGGAGAAGTAATGGCAACATGTGAAGACGAACTTTTATAATATTTGGGATTTGATTGATTAGAAGAAGATCGTCACGGAGGTAATTGTTGAGGCTTCAATAATCTTGGGCATTGTCCTTTCCAATGTCCCTTTTCTTTACAATAACTACATTCATCACGACTAACCCTTCCTTGAAATTTACCTTCATTAAATGGAGCATCAAAGACGGATGGGGGAGCAGAGAGAATTCCTTTATCAGAAGCAAGATTAGACTTAAGTCATATTTTTTCGGCCAACAACTCATTAACAATAGCATCAACATTAGGGAGAGGATGACGATGTAGGATCATCCCACGTATTCCTTCAAAATCATCTCGAAGGGCCATCAAAAATTGAACCAAACGTTGTTGTTCTCAAAAATCAATATACATTTAAGAGTTTGCAATTCAACAGGTTCATTAAGAGCCAATTGATCCCACAAATTAGACATAGTAGAATAAAATTTTTGAATACCCATATTAGTCTGTTTAAGGGCTCAAATATCAATTTTCAATTGGTATTGTTTTGCAAAATTAGAGTGAACATATAACTTTTTCAAATGATCCCATACATCTTTAGCCAAATCATATTTTGCAAGCTGCATTCCTATTGATTGCGAAACATAATTATTAATCCAAGTAATGATTTTTGAGTTATTTACCTCCCAAGTTTCCAACTCTTGTGCATTTGAAGGTTGAGAAAGAGTTTCATCAACATAATCCCACATTCTCTTGCCTTTTAGAAAATTTTTCATCACATAACTCCAATAAGAATAATTTTGCCCACTCAATTTAACACCAATGGAATGCAAATTATCCTCCTTTTCACCAGCCATATCTAATTGTACCACAGAGTAACAAAGAACAACAAATAAATAAGGGGAAAAAAATAACCAAAACGAACCACCAACGGGAACCACCAACAGGAATCACCAATGGGAACCACCAAATTACACAGCGGAACAAAACTTTTGGGTTGAATGACAAATAGTATCAAGACAAATTTTATTGTCTTACACTACTCTAATCACTAACCTTGCTCTCGATACCATGATAACATAAGAGTAAGAAGAGAAGAGACATGAGAAAGGGAAAAGGAGAAATAGAATTTGTGATTATAACTTGTGAGAAAACCCTAGAAGATACAAGAATATAAATAGAAAAATATATCAATAGTATAAAGACTAAATTACCCTTAACTAATAAATACTAATAAATATATAATATTCTATATAATATTCTAATAGTTGTCACCCAAAAACACACAGTAACCCGATGTAGAATGTCTCGTATCAGGACACACACTCCAATCAGCATCAGTATAAGAAACAAGAGATGAAGATCAAGATCAAGTGTACCTTGTAAATACCTAATAACGCGTTTGAGAGCTTGCATATGATCCACCCTCAGATCCTGCATATATAAGCACACCTGTTGCACCGCATAAGAGATATCCGGTCTAGTGAAAGTGAGATATAGTAAAGTCCAACAAGACTCTTATAGAGAGTGAGATCCTCATAAGGTGCACTAGAAGTAGTATCCACCTTAGCTTTTGTGTCATCAACGTAGAGCAAAATATATAATCGGAGAGCATGAGAAGAGGAAGTAAGTATAATGTCATCAATGTAGAGCAAAATGTAAGCCATGTGCGAACCTTTGCGATAAATAAATAACGAGTTGTCACATTTGCTATTTGAGAAACCAAGAGACAAGACATAATTAGCAAACCGCTTATACCAAGCACGAGACGCTTGTTTAAGCCCATATAATGACTTATGCAAACGGCACACATAATCCGGATGAGTACGGTCACGATACCCCAATGGTTGATGCATATAAATTATTTCTTGTAGCTCACCATGAAGAAAAATATTTTTGACATCCAATTGATGAATGGGCCATGCCTTTGAAAGAGAAAGTGAAAGAACGGTGCGAATCATAGCCAGTTTCACTACCGGGCTAAAAATTTCGCCACAATCAATGTCAACTTACTAAGTTTTTCCATTACCTACAAGACAGGCTTTATGCCTCTCAAACACACAATTAGATTTCTCTTTATGAGTAAAGATCCACATAGACTGAATAACATTAACATTAGATGGATGGGGCACCAACTCCCACGTCTTATTTTTAATAAGAGCATCATATTCATCATCTATGGCCATTTTTCAATTGGGATCACGAAGAGCCGCAACTAGGTTACGATGTAATGGAGACCGAGTAACTGAAGTAACTAAGCCATATTCATCATATTTCTTGGTTGGCTTAAAATTGGCCATTTGGCTTCTTGTGACCATACGGGACAGTTGGATGAGAATATGAGGGGAAGGTACTGTTTGGTCCACTGGAGTGGAGATAGGAGAAGAGGATGGGCTAAAGGAAGGAGAGGCGGGTGGGCTTGAAGGGAAGTGTGGGCTGGTGGTGTCTGGGCTCACACCTATGGCAGCCTCCTTTGCCAATCCTGCTTCCTCAAGTGTGAGCATCGACCGAGCCTGATAAAACGAAGGTAGAGGATCACTCTGCCGAATTAACGTCCCTACATCGCGATATGCACTTGTGAGACCTGAAATAAGTTGAATGATGAGACGGCTCTTCGACACCGGTGCTCCAACATTTTTCAACTGATCAGCAAGGGACTTGAGACGTTGACAATATGCTGAAGCATTCGGAAAATGCTCCATCTTAGTATGGGAGAATGCGGCCTCAAGAGTTACCACACGGGAATGTTTGTTATCTTGGAAAATATCTCTCAACCTATTCCAAGTATCCATGGTCGTGGCATCAGGTTCATAATTGTATGCAACAGGTCATTAGAGATGGTTGCATAAAGCCAGGAAAGAACCGTAGCATCAAGAGTCGACCATAATTCCTTTTCATCCTCAGTTGTACCTTCTCTTTGCCATTGGTAGGAGGAATAATGTGATGAAGGACCTTACAAGAATGTGCAATAATTTTAAAAAGTTCCGCCCACATTGAGTATTGGACATTCTCCATCTCAAGAGTGATGGAGATATGATTCCGTATATTGGAAACCGCAAGAGCCGAATGGAAACAACTCTTGTTGTCCGACATGACGGTGGGAAGAAAGAAAAAAAAATAAATGAATGAAAATAAAAAAGAAACATGATTTAAAAATCTGATATTATAAAAAATATTTTCCTCAATTGATTTTATTCATTAACTTGGAATATATACAATTCTAATCTTAACAAATAATATATGAAAATTAATATATATATATATATAAATATATTTTGTTATTATATGAATAACAAAATATATTTATATATCTTAATAGAAACATCCAACTATATCTAACCATGACATAGAAATCTTTGTCAACAATTGAGTGAACCCACCCGTTGAATGCCATTGAAAATGCAAATGAAATAAAATAAATTAAAAGGAGAAAATCGTAATAAAATTTCAAAATTTTGTAATTAAGAAATATTGGTTATAAGCCGGCTTAAACACCAAAGAAAGATTACCTACCAGAAGAACAAAAGACTAGCTGACTAGGTAGCTTTATGCCTTCATCCGCCTATCTTCCTTTGCTTCCATTAAAGACTTTGCAACATCGCTTCCACCAAATTCTTCAACGTCTCTTTTTGAGTATATCTAAGAGCCAGAATAGTCATCAGCACAAGCATTGTTACCATCTTTCTCTTTGATATAAAGAGGGCATATGCCGCATTCTTTTATTGTGACAACTGATTTGAACTCCCTCACAATTGATTTGAAATCTGGTCGTCGAAAGCCAAACTCCTCAACTTGATAATCATATGAATGGTTGGAATTTAAGCTGAGTTGAAATTTCATATTGGATAGAAATGAGAAGGTTGAATAGTATATAAGTGAGAAAGACACACAAATTCATAGAGTCGTATTCATTTATATAACTGTGATTTATTCCCATATGTAAAAATCTTCTTGGTGTTACTCTCTCATTAGATACCTGAAATATAAATAACATATAAGTGAGAAAAACACATAAACTTTAATATCAAAAGTGAAGCTGAGAGCATCACAGAGCATAAGGCTCATTCCCCTCGTCCTTGGAGTCTCCAAGTTATATTTTCATATGAATGCGTGATTCTGATCGACAAATCTCATTCCCTTCCATTCGAAATAGTTTTTTAACGGATCATTATTTGGAATAATGTGCGTGACATCATCATATTCAAATTTTAGGCTGTAACGAAAATAACCATATCTGCCTTTAAGGTTATTCGTATCTAACAATCATTAAATTCAGTTCAGTATTTTTTTTATATAAATTATCAATAGTTAAATATAATCTTTCATTATAATTTAAATAATTTAATATAAAATTTAAATATAATTATATATTTAAAATAATAAAAAAATCTTATATAAAAAGGTATTAATATATTTTTAGATAAAAAATAATTTTAATCTCAATAAAATAAGAAATATATTACATAATTCTTATAATTTTTTAATTAGTTTAATATTTATAAAATTTAAATATATTATTTTAATTTTAATTTTTAATAGATTTAATCAGACATTTATCTCGTAAACAATTATTTCACATAGACAATTAAATAATAATTTATGTAATAAAATATATTTTTATATTTTGAAAAAATATTTTCTAATTTTTATAAAATAAATAATATATTGAAATAAATTTTATTAAATTTTTAATATTAGTTTAATCCTTGAAAAGTTTAAATATGTTATTTTAATATAATTTTTTTAACATATTAAAAAGAAGACTTGCATAATAAAAAGAAAAATGTTAATTATATAATACTAGATATACCACTCTATTTAGTTTTTCCTTCTTCTATTTCTCAGCTTTCAAATGATTCAATGACTCATCTCTATTATTTATTGTATTTCGTCTTCTCTTTTAGTGTTATTTATCCTATTCCACCATTTTATTATCCATCTTTTTTACCATCAAAACTTCTATGTCTAAGTGATTGAAATCATGTCTATCAACACTATCATCACTACAATCAAAGATATGAGGTTTTAAGAAGGTGAAAAAAATTTAAATTTTTGAACCAAAAATTTAATTCTTACGATGAAAAAAAGTTGGAGAATGTAAAAAAAAAAAAAAAATTATATAAAAATACATAAGTAAATAATTACTTAATTTTCATATTAAATTTTCATGTCACATTGAAAATCAAATTAACACGAATAATTTTATAGGAATTATTTTAATTTATCATCTATTTTATTTAAATTAAAATTATATTTTTCTTAAAATATAAATATAAATTTTATCATATAA
This sequence comes from Macrotyloma uniflorum, assembly GCA_016859785.1. Classification (NCBI taxonomy): domain Eukaryota; kingdom Viridiplantae; phylum Streptophyta; class Magnoliopsida; order Fabales; family Fabaceae; genus Macrotyloma; species Macrotyloma uniflorum. Next base: position 1,348,288 of record BDMB01000027.1, read on the forward strand.
ATTATTATTTAATTTTTCATATTATATTTAATATAAATATTCATCTAAATCAGTTAAGAATTTGGATGTTATTTTAAATTTTATAAATATTAAATTAATATGAAAAGTTTTATAAAAATTATTTTAATATATTTTTTATTATTAGAATCTAAATACATATTTATCTTATATATTATTATTTTTAATGATAAAAAATATTTAATTATATTTTTAATTTTAAAATTTGAAATAAATTCTATTTTAATCTATCAAAATTAAAAAAAAAATAATTATTTTAATTTCTCAAATTTAGTAAAATAGGATTTTATTTTAAATACTAAATTAAAAATAATTTAAAATTTTGAGTTCTATTTTAGTTATTTAAATTTAAATTTTTGAGATTTTTTTTAATTTTAAATAATTAAAATAATATTTTTTAAATTTAGAAAATAAAATTATAATTAAGTATGAAAAAAAAAATTAAAAAGTATGTTACCTAAAATCACCGTTGGTGGTGGGCTCAGCCTCTCTGCCACCAACAGCTTCAACCTTCAGGTTTGTTTTCAGCACTAGCTAACTCTATTTTCTACTCTTTACCCTGTTTTTACTCTGATTTTTGCTTGCACAAGAAAAAACTTCAATTTTTATCCATTTATTAGTGATAAACAGTCGTTGAAAGCGCTGTGAATTATGATTGTAGAATTTGACCTAACGAAACTTCAATTTTTATCCATTTACTCTAATTGTAGTTATAACCTATCTTCTCTCTGTCTTCTCAATTCCAAACTAGTCGAATATGACTCGTGGCGTAAAACATGGTTAGATAGGCAAGAGTAAGAACAAGGTTCAATCTCCTGGCCTATTCTATGTTGCCACAAATTCCAGCGAAGGTGTGACAACCTGAGGTGGATAAGTTGGAGGAAGGTGAAGAGCTTCAGTATGACCTTTCTGCTTACAATTCTCTTCATGCCTTTCACCTTGGATGGCCCTGTTTGAGGTATTTTTCATGGCTCTTTTATTTTGTTCTTCTATCTTCTGTGTTTTTGTTTTTCTGTTTTCATGGCCCTGTTTTGTTTTTGCTTGTATTGTTGTTATTAATAATTATAGGATCACACAGTTGTTATGTTAAGTTCTTTTTGCAGTGACATTGCAATTCAAATGAGAAAGAATCTTGGCCAACCTTTATTAGCCATTTGCTTTACTTCCTGCTTAGTATAAGTAATCTTCTACATTTTTGGTTGTCATCAATAATCTTCTAGTTATACATATTCTTAGAAAGTGAAATTTAAACCTATCTCAAACTAACAAAACTAGCATATAAGATTGAAGTTTACATCCGCTTATATAATATAATTTGGTCATTTATTTAATCAATGGGGATCCTTAATACATATGTTTTGGGACTTTTGACAGCTTTGATATTTTACGTGACTCTCCCGGCTTGGTTCGAATAGAATTTCCACACATTGTATATTTCGTGGCAGGGACTCTGGTTAGTGTTGTTTCTTGCATTTGTTTTTGTTTGAGGATGTTTCATTATTCAAATTGGAGGTGGTTAGTGGTTACTATTTATGAGCAGTATCACGTGGGGTAACATATATTAGGCCTGGTGGATATGAGAGGGTTTTCCCTTTAAAGATCTTTTGAGTTTTGAAAACAATTTTTTTCCCCTTTTTTATTATAACTAGTAATTATTTCAAGAAGAATTAACACGTAGCAACTAATAGTTATGTTGCCCACAGGCTTTGCTTCCATTGTCTTTTTCCATTTTGCTTCTTTTGATAGACAGACTCATGTAATGACAATGCATGAGCCACAGGCAGAGAAACCTTCTTCGAATTCTATTGGAATTTTTAAAGTATCAAATATTTCTCGAAAGAGACGGAACCAGTGCCTAAACTTGAGATTGATGACTGAGGAATGGATAGTGAGGACAGTGACAGCGATGATGATGGAGAGGATGAAGTTGCTTAGGGTCCCAGTTTGCAGGCATATTTCTCTTCATTTGAATATTTATTCTGTCATTTGTTGACTGCTTTAAATGTGATTGTACTAACTTTTTCCTGCTTTCAAGGCAACGTTTTCTTTTTTTGGAATTAATAATTAGGGAAAATTCACGTGATATGGCAATGTTCGTCATGTTATGTGATAATATGAAAGAAAGTAAAACTGGGCATATAATGGAAAAGTGTTGCTTCATAATCATATAGACTTTGTTATAAGAAAAACAGTGTAACGTTAAATGTTCACGAGATCATGCATGCTGAGGCTAACAATTTGATTAGTATGCTAAGTCCTAGTCTTTTATGGTTTCGGATGCATGTTCAGAGTTACATTACACTGCAAATTCTGTTTTAAGTTTTCTGAGATGTATGGATTGGACCTTGACTAAGGAAACCTTTGGTCAAATTGCTCTAGACTCTATAGATTTGTTTCCTGAAATAAATAATTGTATTATTTTTCTTAATTTAATTAGAAATGAATTCAGATTCTATTAGTTCATGAAAGGAGCTCTTATTTGGCACTTTTAAAGCTCTTCTGCAGTGTCAAAATTTTTCTGCATGCTATCTGAAGGGTTATTTTAATTTTGCAATTATGTTGCCAAATGCAACTAAGACAAAGAGTACATAGTTAGAATGTGGGGAGTGTATTGTTTGATGGGTCAAGTTCTTTTCAGCCAATTGTATTCTCCAGTTTTGTTTTGAATGCTGTTATTTAGTTTAGCCATGGGTTGACGTCCCAGATTTTGCAAATGCTAGTCGAGCCATTGTATAAGTTCAGCATTTCCAAGATGTTCAATTAAGTAGAAAAGAGTGTAAACTGCACTAAACCCCTAAAAGAACATGTTCCTACAGGGGCAGGCTGGCGTGTCAGTTGCTCACACTTTAGGAGATAAGGTAGATGCCAGAAACAGACTAAGGAAGCTCTGACGAGAGCTACGGAAGAGACACAGTGGCGTTTTGATGGGGCGGGTCAGAGTTTGGACTTGAAACCACGCTTGACTAGACGCACCAACCCTGAAGTTGTTGGAAAAAAAAAAAGGCTCCGGTGACAGCGGCAGACGACAGTTTCCAACAAAAGATAACAGTAACCGATGGTGAGAACAGCAGAATGGGATCTTACCCTCTGATACCAAGTTGAGAATTTTTGATTTTGGAAAATCAGCCAGTAATCTTGCTCTTCGCTGATGTATATATATGCAAGTCTGAATAATTGAAAGTACAAGTCTGAGAAATCAGAGATAAAGGCTACAGCCTATGACAGAAGATAATCATCATTCAACAGTGAGTAATCAGTCCCAACTTTCATGCACTTACAGTATTCCTAGTGTCATTAGATTGGAAATTTTAGATGAGTCATGTTAGTTGGGTAAACATGTTAGGCCTTCTTTCACTAAAATTGATAAAGATGTAACTCAAGCTTTTACTACCATTCATTCCAATATTTGGGATCCAAGTTCTATTATATATTTTTGGTTTTAAGTATTTTGTATTTCTATTAATGATTATTCATGATATACTTGGGTATACTTAATGAAAGATAGATCTAAACTTTTGTTTATTTTTATGAGATGATAACACCTTTCTTTGATTAAGCCACTTTAATACCAAGAAAATATTTTAGATAATCAAGGTCTTTGGTTTGAAAGTGATTGAATAAGTATCTTTTTATTGAGCAACCGTGGTGGTATTGTTTCGTTAAATAACAATATCATCAATATAAAACATAAGATAAACACACTTCTAAAGAGAAATATGATAGTAAAATACTAAATGGTCTGCCTCACTTTGTTTCTAGCAAAAAATTTGCACAATATAACTGAATTTACCAAATCAACCTCGGGGTAATTATTTTAGACCATAGAGAGACCGACGTAATTTGCAAACTAATCTAGATCCCCCAAGAGATTGCTCCATATAAATTTACTCCTCAAGGTCACCATGAAGAAAGACATTTGTAATGTAAAGTTGGTGGAGTGGCCAATGAAAAATAGCAACCATAACAAGAGCCTAACAATGCTGATCTTAGCCACAGGAAAAAAAGGTATCATAGTAGTTGAGACATAATTCTGAGTATATCTCTTGGTTACTAAGCGAGCTTTGAGGCAATTTACTTCACTACTAGGACTAACCTTAATTGCAGACTCATCTATATCTTATAGTCTTTTTCCTAGGAGGAAGAGGAACAAGCTCCTAAGTATCATTATGTTCTAGAGCCTGCATTTCATTAATCATGATTTGTCGCCATGTAGGGTGATCAATTGCTTATGAATATTGTTAGGAACAACAATAGTAGTGGACAAAGAGAAAAAAAAAAAGAGGAATATGGAGGAGACAAATGATGATAACTTAAAAATTAAAATAAGAGTAGATCGAATATCTTTCCTGATAGTAATAGACCAATCATATATGAAGTTAGACGATGAGGATGAGAGGTCCATGACATGGGAATCTAGTGGAGAAAGATTTGAATCATGAAGATCTTCAGGTAGCTATATGAGTCTTATACTAATAAGTGAGAAGAGGTGGTGGATCAATGTCATCTGCACTTGGAGTTTAAGTTGGAATAAGGAGTAGGAATTATCAGTGGGTCACATGATTGTATAGGAGAATATATTGAATAGAAGTAGAACTATCCATGGAGGACGAGAAAAAGGGTATGTTCTTTAAGAAGGTAACATTAGTAAAAATATAATACCTTTTGGTTAAGGGAGAATAACATTTGTACCCTTTATGAGAATATCCTAGCAAAACACACTTAATAGGCTTTGCAAAAAGTTTCTCAAGACCTAGAGAGACATTTTGAACAAAACAAGTACAACCAAATACACATGGAGAAACATGGTATAGACGACTATTTGGAAAAATAATAGAGTGAGAAATTTTATATTCAAGAGAGGAAGAAGGCATTCTATTGATTAGAAAACAAACAATAAGAACTTCATCTCTCCAATGGTAAGCAAGAATATTAGCATTTAACATTAGAGAACGTGCAGTTTTGGTGAGATGTTTATTCTTCCTCTTTACTATACCATTTTGTTGTGATGAGTAAGGATACGTAGAATGATGTAAAATACATTAGAAAGACAAGAATGAAATAAACATAACAAAAATATTCTTTAGGATTGTGAATTTTGAGGATTTCAATTATCTTCCTAAATTGATTCTTAATCTCATTGAAGAAAGACATAAATATAGATAAAATTTTAAATTTATTTTAAATTTATCTTTAATTAAATAAACCCAAGTAAATCAAGAAAACTCATCAATAAAAGTTGTAAAATATTTAAAATCAAAAGAGGTGACATGACTTGGTCCCTAAATATCAAAATGAATGTTGGAGAAAACAAAATTACATCATTTTTTAAACCATTTAGGAAAGGGAAATCTAACATGTTTTCCTAGTTGACAAGATTCACAATCTAAAGTTTGAAGTTGTTTGAGACTAGGAACCATCATCAATTTTGATAAACTTAGGAATCATGCAAAAGTTTTTGGGTTGGAGATGCAAAACAAGACATAGATGGACTCAAATCTAGGTAATAAAATGAGGAGTTTTTGTAGGAGACATAAAGGAAAATGAAGAATTGTTATCAAAGATGTTGTAGAAAGTGGATATGACCCTAACTCAACCCTATAAAATCGGCTTGTAAGGTGAGATTTACACTCCATTTATATACTATAGTTTGGTCTTATTTTTATTCAAAGTGAGATCGATAACAAATGTGATCAGAGGCACACTATGACCTTCCACTTGGAAGCTGTACTCCAAGCCTTACAACAACACCATCTAATTACCAAATTATCCAAGTGCCATTTTGGTCTATAAGAGAGGTGGAACATCTTGGTCATATTGTCTTAGGTAAGGGTGTCTCGATGGATCACAACAAGGTGAAGGTAGTATTGCATTGGAAAATCCAAAGAATAGTGATTGTGTAGATTTTTGGGATTGATCGAGTATTATTGTTGGTTTTTTATGGGTTATGCTTCCATAGCTACTCCCTTAAAAAGGCTAATTTCCATTGAAACTCTCAAGCCACTCTTGCTTTTGATAACCTCAAGAAAGCCATTACTAAGGCTCCTATTTTGGCTCTGCTAGACTTCTCCAAACTATTCATTTTGGAGACCGATGCATTGGGGACAGGCATTGGTGCAATTATTAGTCAATCACAACATCTAATTGCTTTCTTTTCAAAGAAATTATCACCACGAGTACAAAAGCAATTTGCATATGCACGATAATTCCATATAATCACCAAGGCTATTGCCAAGTTTTGGCATTACCTACTTGGACATAATTTCACTATTAGGATCGATAAAAAAGCTTAAAATGTCTCATGGAACAAACTTCATACTCCCAAACAATAGGCTTTGCTGAACAAGTTCTTGGGGTACAATTTTACCATCAAGTACAAACTAGGCAAGGAGAACCTCACTACAGATGCTTTATCTAGATCCTTTCTCATACCTTTTTCTCACTTAATTGGGATCTCGTCACAAGCTTGCATAACGTTGTTGCTTCTAATCCGAAACTCTCAAATATTACAAGGCTATGCAGTGAAGGCACCCCTCCAAATCCTCATTATACCACTTAGGTGTTGCACGCACATTGGCACAGGTTGCTACCAGTTTTACTAGTAGGGTATGCACTAGAATATTAAATCTTATGTCTAACAGTGCTTGATCTGCCAAGCCAAATCATCCACTACTTTACTCGCAGGACTATTACAACCACTCCTTATCCCTCTATAGATTTGGAAAATCTTGGCCATTAATTTTATTTTTGGCCTTTCCCGATCTTATGGTTTCACTGTGATCATGGTTATCATTGATTGTGTCTCTAAATACGTGCACTTTTCCATGCTTAAGGTAGATAATTCAAGCAAGGAAATAGTTGATGTATTTATGAAATCCATTGTGAAGCTGTATGAGATACCAAACTCAATACTCTAAGACCACAATAAAGTCTTTTCAAGTAAATTTTGGTAGCAACTCTTTAAGCTAAGTGGCACTACCTTAGCTATGAGTATTGCCTACCATCCACAATCCGGTAGTCAGTTTAAAGCTCTTAATAGATGCTTGAAAATGTATTTAAGATGCTTCACAGTTGATAATCCAAAAGGCTGGAGTAAGATGCTGCCATGGGTAGAATACTAGTAAATACTTCCTTCCAACCTAGTATAGACATGACACCATTCAAAGCAATTTATAGGAATGACCCTCCTAATCTTCCTAGATATGTGATGGATGCCACTAAACCCCCTTCATTGCAAGAAATGTTTTTGCATCATGATTAGACACTAATATGTCTTAAGCAAAATTTGATGAAGAAATATGCAGATCAGAAATGAGTTCATGTGGAGTTCCAAGTGGGAGACCTTGTGTTAGTTAAACTCCAACCATATCGGTAGCATTCAGTATCTCTTCGCAAAATCCAGAAGCTTGGCTTATGTTATTTTGGTCTTATTTTAGTAATCAAAGGATTGGACCTATTGCTTACAGATTACCATTGCCTCCTACAGTGAAGATTCAACTAGTTTTCCATGTTTCTTTACTGAAACCTTGCAAAGGAGAACATCAACAACACTATCTACCTCTGTCATTTCTCAGAAATGAGTTTGGTCTTATTATCCAACTACTCAAGGCATCGCAATCTAGAATCATTCTACAAGAGAATCAACATATACCTTAAGTACTTGTCCACTGGGAAGAGTTGGATATCTCTAAAGCCACTTAGGAAGATGTGCTCACTTTACACGGAGTATCCTAACTTCCTTGAGGATAAGGTTGATTTCCACCGGAAGAGAAATGTTATGAAGAGAGTAAAAGAGGTTCTAGAAATAGAAACAATTGAGCAAAAGTGGAAGGAAAAGCATAGACAATTCTACACGGAATGATTTCGTATGGGGGACCACGGGATTATAAAAGGGAAATTTCTAAAAGAGAAAGGATGTGGATTGTGTGAATTGTCTCTTTCTCTCTCTTGGCCTTTTTAGGATATTCTTCAGCCATTTCTGTTTCTTTTTGCAATTTTTGTTTCTTTCTTTATGTATTGATAGTTTGTTGCTTCAGTTTTTCCTCGTTATCTAAAATTGCTCTTACATTTTCCTTAAGTTTTATTCATTACACTTTAATTCTACATTTTTAAGTTTAGTTATATTTTTTATTTTTCCCTGGCATGTCTTCATATTTTGTGATCACGGTTATATGAAACTTAACAATGATCTTCACTTTTTAAGGGGATGGCGATAATAGCATTTATCTGTGGGAGCCTACATCTGCTGGGACGTGGAATGTTGATAATGCTCCATTTACTGGATATACTCCTAGTGTTGAAGATCTGCAAGTACGTGCACTAATATGCAAAGCAATAGTTACTCTTGTAGTTTCAGTATAATATATTTTGTGCCTATACTCTCACATTATTAGTTTATCTTTATTTATAAATGTGAGAGTTGTAATGTTCAATTAATCCCTGCAGTGGAGGCCTACAGAACCTCACGTTTTTGCTTCTTTTTCTGTGGACGGAAGCATTGCAATATGGCATACCACTTTGGGAAAGTCAACAGCTGCATCTTTTAATCATAATGCTGATGTGAATGTCATGTCATGGAACAGGTATTTATTAATACGATAATTCTATGGTTTTCCATCAAATGCCACTCCAGATCACTTAATCACTTTGTACTATATTGTAATGTGCAGGTTGGCTAGTTGTATGTTGGCCTAGGGGAGTGATGATGGGACTATTTCTATTCGTGATCTCAGACTGCTCAAGGATGGTAAACGTGCTTCATTTATGACAGGAAGGTTACTGTGTGCATGCGATGTTCTCTCATGTCGATGGTGTTTCACGTTATTTTATATCCAGCTTCCTCGTGTCCCAGTAGGAATATTACATTATTATTTGTAAAGCTGTTATCAGACTTTCTTTTCCCTTGCTTCTCATTATCACATCCTTCTTTTACCTTTCATTTTTATACCTGTAAATCCATGTGAAGGATTGTAGATGCATTATGGTGAAGAACTATTATCGTGGGACTATGATTTAGAAAGTAACTTTCACGATGTCTGATTTCTTTCAGCTTATTAGTTTACTTATTGTTATTAAAGCTGACATGAAAAGAGCGTTAATTTATGGGCAGGGAGGAGATTCTATGGTAGCACATTTTGAATACCAGAAGCACCCAATCACATCCATTGAGTGGAGTCCACATGAAGCCTCTTCATTGGCTGTTTCATCTGCTGATTCTTACGTAAGTAAAAAAGAATATAGATATTTTGCTTTTAGTGGTGTAAATATTTCACACACGTAGTACCTGACACGGAACTTTATGGTATCCTTTGATCCAAATAGCGGACTGACACCACTTGGTGGGAAAAGGCTTAGTTCTTTTTATTATCTTTGGTTTGACCCTTCCCCAGAACCTACTCAGCTTTATGGACTCATACTGCCTTTTTCTTATTTGCTATTTTATTGTATGGGATTTAAGTTTTATAACCTTTCACAGAATATGGGACCTTTCATCAGAAAAGGATGAAGAAGAAGAGGAGGCTGAATTTAAAGCTAAAACCAAAGAAGTTAATGCTCATGAAGATCTGCCTCCCCAACTATCTTTTATTCACCAGGTATGTCCGAATGCTCCACCTATTTATCTGAATGGTAGAATAAAACTCCCTGATTAACTGTCTTCATTCGTTTATTTTTCCTTGAATTAAACAGGGACAGAAAGACCTGAAGGAACTATATTGGCACGCACGATTCCTGGAATGATTGTTTCTACCGCAGCAGATGGATTCAACATCCTTATGCCTTCAAATATTCAGAGCACACTTCCATCAGATGGTGTTTTATAAAACGCATCCTTGTTGGATAAGCTTCTTCTGGGTGCAATCAGCGTGAATCTACTTGAATGTTGGATAAGCTACTCTTTCGGCTTTTGAATCTTATTGTTTCCTTGGCCCGTGCTTCAAGTTTTGTGGATTTTGTGGTTTAGCTTGGTGTTCTTCAATTGATAATTTTAATGGATCAATGGATAAAATTATTTTATAATGAATGTCAATCATATTTTTTCATGACATAATTGATCGAAGTATCTCATGATTATTCTTTATCAATATTTACTTGGATTTTTTTTTTTCATAGACGTTATTATTATTATTTTTTGTTCAAATTACTATTTTTTATTTAAAGTTGATAAAAAAAATTCTAATATCGATTGGGAGAATCTTTTCTGCCAATGTTAAGAAAATTTTCAATCGACATTAATAGAAAAGTTGACAACGAGAATCGATTATAGATTTTGAAAAAATGTTCTTAATAAAAGTCAACAAAAATAATTATGGTATCCACTAAAAATAACTTGGAATGACGTTCATTGAAAAAAAAAAAAAAAAAAAAAAACCTTATCATGAACCATTTTGAGTAAAAATAATTTCAATTAAAAATATCACTAACAAATATTTTTTTAATATTAATATAAATTTTATATATTGATAATTGAAATGTTTTATAAAAAGTAAAAATTAACAAATTTAAAATGTCGTATCTAAATAAAATACTAAAAAATTAAAAATAAATAAATAAAAGAAATTAAATTAAATTTTATTGTAAATTTTTTTATCTTAATACTAAATACACTTTATTTCTCTCACACGCCTTTACTTCTAAAAAATTAATAATTTTATACCTTAAAAAAGAAAAAAAAAAAGAGATATATATATATATAATAACAAGATTATAATATAATTTTTTAACCGTCAAATAAAGATAATAGAAAATGTTACAACAATTTTTTAAATATTTAATTTAATATAAATTTAATAAAATAAAGTAAATATTTTTAATATAATTTATATGTATCATTAGCATTAAATAAAATTAGGCTTAATTATATTTTAGTCCTTAAAATTTTAGATGATTTTGGTTTTAATTTCTTAAATTTTAAAAAATTTTAGTCCTTAAACTTAAAAAACTTAATTATATTTTATTTTTCATGCGATATTAATATTTGAGAAAAATTAATATTTGTTTTTGTTATTTTTTTTTATGAAAGATCAATTTTTATTCGACTTTTTTTTATATGATTCTTACCTTTTCATTATCCTGATATTACAATGAGATTATCAAAATATAAACTTAAAACAAGAGAGTGGCTACTAATATTTATTTAAAGAAAATATAAAAAAATTATTAGCAAAATTAAATTTTAAATTTAAGGAGGTATTAGCACTTTTTTTTTTCAAAACGGTTACCCTAATTAAATATTAAATGTTTATTAAGATATTGAAAAAAAATCATAATAAGAAGAACATTTTTTTCTGTATAATTTTACGTTTAAGTAAGTTTTTCTAATTTCAAAATACTAGGATTCTTCATCAGAGGTTAATTTGAGAGATTTAGGAAAAATTATATAATTTTGACCAATTTTGACTAGGAAAGGATAATAATTAGAGTGTTTTATGTTTTTTTTATTCTTTGAATGATTCTTAGTGTCTGGAATTCTTCTAGAACCACAAAATCTTGATAAATTGAAGATAAGAAAAACTAATTAGGATAAATTTATTTAATTTAGGAATAAATTGATGTGTTGAATTAATTATTGAGAAATTGATTATGAATATCTTGTTTTATGATTGATTTGTAGTGGATAATCGTGGTTCTTGAGGTTTCTTATGTTGCACGCAAGAACTCTCGTTTGACCGAATGATTTTTACTCAAGCGAGTACTTTCCAGATTTGCTCTCAGGTGCATTTTAGCTTAAGAGAAAATTGTGTTTTAACTTGAGTGAAAATTGTGTTTTAGCTTGAGTGAGAATTTTTAACTTGAGCAAAAATGTACCAAATTTGAAGTTTTCTCTTGAGAACATTTTTACTTGAGCGAAAATTTCTTCCCTTGAGCGAAAATGTTCCAATTTTAAGAATACTCTTTAGAACGTTTTCACTTGAAAGAGAATTGTTCTGCTTGAGCGAAACTACTTGGATTTTAAAAGCTTGTTAAGTTTTAAAATGAATCTATAAATACATATAAGTAATAAAAATGATAGAAACTCATTAATTTGATGCATGTTGAAAAAAATTAGGTAATTTATACTTACCATTAAATTCTATAAGATGTTGTGGAATTATGAAATGTTAAATTATTAATTTTATTTAGAATCAAAATGGTTACTAATGTGGGATTGTAAAGGATTATGGTATTGTTTTTGGATGATGGAATAAAAATTGTTGGGAATGATGGATGTTGTGGATTGATGTGCAGTATGAGAATTTTGTGCAATTACATATATTGAATTGAGTCGGATGGAAAAAAAAAAGAAAATGTTGAGAAATACCTTTTTGGATAAAAGTGGTATATGGAGTACTTAATGAGAATGAAAATCTTTGAGGGGATTGATGCACATTGGTTGAAATAAAATGGTAGATTGAGAATTTATGTTTACCTTGGATGTTGTAATTTAATTATGATGGTTGTGTTTGAGTCAAATGGCTATTATGAGATACTATTTGGCAGTAGCTTTAGTATATATGGACTTATCGAGACCTACTCTAAGTAGGTATTCAGACTTCAAATTGTATCTTAGTCATGTAAACAGGGGGTATAATGTGGTTTGAAGTCAATGGAAATTTCACTTACACTATTTAGTTGTGGTAATAACTACTAGATAGGTGCTTGGAAATCATCTTGTATTTCTGGATGGGATAAACGGGTGGTCCTAAAGTGAAAAAGACTCGATAAAGGACAACGTTTATTGCTCAACAACCGTTAAGCATAACAGGTGTTAGCTTCTAAGGTCAAGAATTTCATATGATTATCCAGATGAGTCTATTTAATACATTATGTGTTTGCAAATATATGAATGTGAGAAATGTATGTGAATATAACTATATGGATCCTATAAATTGGTGATGAATTAAATTATTGAATAAATCTGATATGTCTTTGACTGATTTATATTTAAGTTTGATCTTATTTATATTAGTTTACCCTTACTATATTTGTATTGTAATTTTATTGTAATGTTATAATGATCATGTCTTGATACGGGAGTAAATACTGCTAAAAGAAAATTTCTAAAGAATTATGATTCTAATAAATTAGACTTGTACTATCCGTTATAATTTTTATTGAATAATATAAGTATTGTAAAAAAAAATATCTTACAAATTAACTATAATTATTTACTTACTTCTAAAATATATATTATAAGATATGTAAATTTTAAAAAAAAATATATCATTTTGTAATAAACATTTAAATTATTTAAATAGTTAAATAAACATTTAGTAACTCTAAAAATTGGATTACGTTAAAATGAGTACTTCTAAAATTTTTCCAAGTAATTTTTATACTAATATTAAAAATATTTTAACATATATATACAAATATCTTATTACATATCAACATTATTAATATAAGAATAACAAAATTATTTTTAAACTAAATTTCCATTTAATAAAAGTATTACTAAAAAAAATTGAATGTATCAATTTTAATATGGATTAAATTTTATGCTACTAAAACCTTATTTAAATACCTATGTCTCTGTTAGGCCTATAAAAAATTTCAATTTACCCAAAGTTTGAAATTTTTAATCAATAGACTTTTATTAAAGGTCATATTTGACTTATTTTCTAAAAAATTAGGTTTGGGTCCTAATACAAGTTATGCCATACGTATCTAATGAGTAGCTTAGCTTATTCTCATTCTTGAAATTTGAATTTTAAGTATACAACTATATCAAATACTTCACTTGAACTATAAAAATTAAAGAATATCTACGGTTGAAAAAAATGATAAATTGAAAATTATCGAAACTAAGTTTTTCTTTTAATTTTTGGAAAACTTCATAAATAAATAATGAAAAAAAAAATTGAATTGATGTTGATTTGCGAACCTACCTTTTGCGTCCTACCCGTACCCTAACATGTCACAATCCACATCGAGAGTTTCCACTTAATACATGTAACTCAATTCATTAAAAAAAAAAATATTCATGATTTTATGGTAGAATCAGTGTCATATATTTTTAAACAAGAAAGAGATAAATGATATTTTTGAAGAATAAAGCATATTAATAATAAAATGTTGGTATGATCTGAAAATGGAATATTTATTGTAAAATAAAAGTGGAATGAATAGTTAATAAAGAAAGGAAAAGAGTGAAAGCTGGGAAACCATAATTACAACAACTCCTTGGCACAATGCCACTCATTGCATGCCACTTATGAAGAATGAGTGAGTGGAAAATGGCATCGATTAGTTTTCGAGGGCCTTTTCCGTAAACCTAACAAAATCATCATTCACACTCACACTCATCAAGCATCTCTTATGTCTCAACAAACCAAACAAAACTAATCACAATTTAGAATCCATTCTGTTACTAACTTTTTTTTTTTTTAGAAAATAGTATAAATAATTATGTTTCCTTTATCATATGTATTTTGAAAATTATGTTAACAGTAATTTATGCTTTATTAATAGTATTAAATTGTTTTACTCTTTCTTTCTCTGAGTAACACATGTTTCTGTGAAAAAAAGAATGACGCATTTTTTTAAGAATATAATTTGTAACAAAAATGTAGTTTAAAGTGGCGCACGGGTGCGTGACCAAAACTCCGTTCTGTGGTTGGCAACGTGGAAAATGAAGAGCGGGTAACAAGGAGAGAGAGAAAGAGAGAGAGAAAAAAAAGGGTTTTTACACAAAGGAGAATTGAATTGAGGGCATGGAAGAAGAAGAGGAGGGGCATGCCATGCTCATCACTCACCACCACCATCACCATCACCATTTCTATCACACTCTCTCACCTTCTTTTACTCTTCATCCTCACCATCACACTCACCCTTCACTCTCTCAACAACTCCCCAGGTCCCTTTCTTTCTCCTAGATCTACTTTCAATGCATTCTTTCTTGGCCCTTTAAGAAAAATCTATGTTTTCCCCTCCCCTTGTTTGCCTGCTATTTTACCTTTGTTCCTTTTATGTTTCTGTGAACCTCTTAACGATGACAAGGTTGATCTTTTCTTTTTCCTTTTTAACCGGGTTTGGTCACTCTCTTTCTGCTATGTAATGTGCAATCATTGACGATATGCTTCATGACAACATGACCAAGATGATAGATTTTCTGTTGGTTGTCTTATGTGCGTGTCTGTGTTGTTGCTACATTAAATTGTGAAACTTCTGAACATTACTTGGCTATTGGTTGCCATGTGCTTGTTTCTGTTCTTTTTGTTTTGTTATAGAGAAAATTGACTTCTACGATTTGATAGTTCTTGTACATTGTTCCTTGTGTTCTCTTGGTCTGAACATGGAAGTCTTGTTGTTCCTTCTCAGCGTAGTTTGAGTGGTTTACATCAAATTTTGGCATTAGAGAGAAAAGGAGCGAGGTGGACTAGATTCATCCACAGATTAAAAAATATATGATGATTTAGAAAAATGTATAGAGACACGCAGTATGAACAATACAGCCATCTTCTTTTGCGGTTAGAGGCAAATTATTTGCTTTTGCAACAAATAGGCAAGTGAAAGAGGACCACATTCGAAGATGTCTAGGTGTGTTTTCCTGTGTGTGTTATTCACAGTGTAAAATATTGATTATAGTTGCCTGATTGTAAGCTTTCTGAAGGATGCAAGAAGGGATAAATCACCTTGGCTCTGTATTTGTATAAAATATGGTTTCTTGTGTACGACAAGAGAAGAGATAGGAAAATTGGTTCAATGGATTTACATCAAATTTGGCTGTAAACGATCCTTGCGAAGATAACAGTCCGAAATCCCCATTTATGACTGCTCATTTACTGGCTACTCAGAATCCCTAATCTCTGAGGGTATGTTTGGGAGTTGGGTTTTAGAGGGAAGGGGAAGGAAGGCAAAACTTTCATTTCTAATTCTCAAATTTGATCTTTTTTATATAACACTTAATTTAAGTAAAAGGTTTCCCCTCCCTTCCGTTTTGCTCCAAAACCTCACTTCCAAACACACCATAATTGTTTCGTTTCACTATCTCATCACATATATTCATATCTGAACGTTTTTGCTTAAAGTGTCTATTGTAACCAAGTGACTACCATTATTGCATAAACAACATATGGTTAGGATTCCGTGTATAGTTTCTCTGTAATAGTGTTATACAAAGGAAAAGCTTTGTCTTAGCAACTTAGCATCTTGGGTTGCTTATGTGTTTAAGTTGATATAATTAAGTATCTCCCTGATCCTTGGAAATATTTGCTAGGGCCAGTCTTAATTTGGAGCAGAATATAAATCGGTGCATTAATTTTATGGTCTGATTAAACTTTTTCCTTATGAATTATGCTGGTCTTTCTATGCATCTTTATTCTACTATTCGATGGAATGAGAGTATATGAATATCTTCGATCATCCTTTTTACAGATGGTCCTTCTTTGACATTGATGATTACTCCGTAGATGAGTTCTATGGCCTTGTAATGGCAGCTGGAAAGTCTGGAAGTTTCAGGATGATGGAGCCTCTAAAGCATGCATCTAAGAAGTCTCGAAGAGATAGGAGCCGAGGAAAGTCATCTGGAAGGTCATCCAGTGATGAAGCTATGGAACAACAAATTTGGAAAGATTTGCCCGAGGATCTATTTGAGCCTGTGATTGCGCGACTGCCCATTGTAACATTTTTTCGCTTCCGCTCTGTATGCCAGCGATGGAATTCCTTACTGACTTCTCAAAGTTTTTCTCTACATTGTGCTCAAGTCCCACAAGCAAACCCATGGTTTTACACTGTAACTCATGAACATGCAAATTCTGGAGCCATGTATGACCCTTCTATGAAGAAGTGGTACCATCACACTACATCAACACTGCCTGCAAAGTTGATAGTTTTGCCAGTGACTTCTGCAGGGGGCCTAGTTTGCTTTCTTGACGTATATCGTCAAAATTTATATGTTTGTAATCCATTGACTCAATCCTTGAAGGAGTTACCAGCTCGATCAATTAGGGTTGGGCATCATGCTGCTGTAGGAATGACAGTAAATGGGAACTCAACTGGTGCTGGCTACAGGATCCTATTGGTGGGTTGTGATGGAGAATATGAAATTTATGACTCAGTAACAAACTCTTGGAGCGATCCAGGAAACATGCCTGCAGGTATTAAGCTGCCGCTGTCACTCAATTTTAGGTCACAAGCCATTTCTGTTGACAGCACCCTGTACTTCATGCATTCAGATCCTGAAGGGATTGTTTCCTATAATATGGCAACTGGGGTTTGGATGCAGTACATAATCCCAGCGCCATTGCATATGACTGACCACACACTGGCTGAGTGTGATGGCCGGATATTGCTTGTGGGGTTGCTCACAAAGAATGCAGCCACGTGTATATGCATATGGGAGCTGCAGAAGATGACTTTCTTGTGGAAGGAGGTTGACAGAATGCCAAACGTATGGTGCTTGGACTTTTATGGGAAGCACGTTAGAATGACTTGCTTGGGAAACAAAGGCTTGCTCATGTTATCCTTGAGATCAAGACAAATGAATCGATTGGTTACATACAACATAGCAAGTAAGGAATGGGTGAAGGTTCCTGGGTGTGTGATGCCACATGAAAGGAAACGGCAATGGATAGCTCATGGTACTGCATTTTATCCATGCCTCACTGCAATGGCTTGATTTAGCTTTTATAAAACAGCAATGCCCTGAGAGTATTTCCCTCCAATCGTGAGGTTCCTTGCAATTTGCTGGCCGTCGATGCTGATGTAGGAATGATAATGTTCATTGCTGGTTAACAAAGCATGGAAAATTATACGGGTTTGTTCTAGTTCATGTATTCTTTGAACTCTCAAACGTCTCTGTACATGAAAGTTTAATTCCTGTTATTATCATTCATGTTTTCAAGCTAGAAGGTCTAAACTAGAGCTGGAGCAACCAACTAATTCAGAATTGAAGCTTCCGTAAGTCAGGGGAGAGGCATCCTCAAACGTTTTCAACCTGGCCACTCCCTTAACAGGGACTACAACTATGGGTTATTCTGGTGTTACTTGGCCATTCATGCTTTGCTCTTGCTGTTTTGCATTATATAACATGTTTTTACACAAACCTGTCTCCAAATGGCATTATATAACGTTTTTACACAAATCGCTCTGCTTGCAGCTTGTCTCACGGGTTGAAACTGGGATTCCAATTTTGACGTCTCCAACTACTCATCAATGTAATACCCTTTAGGTTAAGGTCATTCTTATTTTAAGGTTTACTATAGTTATCTATTTTCAAACTGTGGGAATAAAGTACCAACCACTGATCCTTGTTCTGTAGAATACAGATAAGCTACGTTTGAAAACTACGTTTCACCGGTCAAAAGGTTGTGATTGCTTCCAATGTTTCTTGTTGCCAATCTGTTCTGACCTGAGAATACAAGAGCTAGCTCTTTTGGGGGGTAAAAAATAAAGAAATGATATATACTTTTAAAAAAGAAAAAAAAAACATTCATTAACGAACAATACTAATAATTCCGACTAACTGAACCTCGTTACTAATTGGCGCGCGATTCCTTTGAGTTATCTAGACCTGTTTGCGGACTTTGGATGCGGAAGTTTCCTTACTGTACTTATATACCACATTGAACAAAAAAGTAGGCAAACCACTGAAAGCATTGATCGAATGCATGAGTTAATGATTGAGTGAATAATTTCACACATCTTTTTAAGACCCTTTCATGTTGACTTCTCTAATGTGAATAAATTAGATATTATTTTGTTTACTCTATAAAGTTATCACATTAGAACAACAGGATTTTAAGTTAAAAAACTCTTCAGTCTTGCCATAGGCAGCTTTGCATGCACAGCAATATTCAGTAGAATTAAAAACAAGACGAACAATAGTTGTACTTTAAATTAAAAATTCTTAAAGTTCATCAAAACATGAACAAAGAACCGGGTCTAGTACAAGTACAGTAGATGTAGAGAAGTATAGGCATTTTTCTAAGAGGCTAGAAGAGAAGATGACATAATCCAAAAACAGCTCCATTAAGCCATGCCTCCGCTTGTTGCTGTCCTGATAATCTGGAAGAGCGCTGTACAAGAAAAGCGAACACATAAATTAATGAAACTATAAAGAACAGAACTAAGAAAAACAAACTCCTTTGCACATATAATCCTTGACGTGATATATTTAAAACCTTAGCTCAAGCGATACACGCACAAGCGTTCACTAAACACACATTAACAAACAAACACAAAAGTATTTTTGTTATGCATGCAAGACCCCACATTTTGATTCAACAAGTATTGCAATCCAATCAACTTTACATTTTTTTTTTTTGGCAGAGACCATCCGAAAGTATAGTCTCTTCAATTCAGGATTCCAGCCATAAATAAATTAGGTAGGTATTCACGTCCTTTAACTATAAAGGCATATGAATATTACTGTTAACCACCAACATTTTGTGGAATACAATGCATATCACATATCATTAACCAAAAAGGCAATATAATTATATAATGATTGCTTTTTTGCTTATTTTCTTGTGTAATGATATACCTGATAAGTTGCCAAACATTTCTTCAACAAAAAATAAAATAAAAAACTATGTTACTCAACAACATAAAATATCCAAATCCAACTCTTCGATATGCCAAAACGTACACAATCCATGACAGGAATAGAGACAAATATCACGTTCGATCGGTCGATTGGCTTCAGAAAATGTTTATGTTTTCATATTATGACTATGTTTTCCCTTTCGGAAACAAAAATGCTGTTTTCTATTTACAAAGTATATGAAACACAAGAAAACTTTAAAAACAGAAAACAAATGGAAAACAATATGATGCTTTTTGTAATTAAAACAACAACAACAACAGCTTATCCTGCCAGGTAAGATCAGCTAAGCGAATCACATGTTTTTGTAATTAAAAATGAAAAACAAAACAGAAAACATTTTCACAGAAAAAGAAACGAATTATCAAGAGGATGTTGTAGTGATAGTCTTACATGATCCAATGACAACAAAGACGAAGAAACCCAGTAGCAGTGGGCCAACAGGGTAGTCTTTTCCCTTTTTAGTGGTTGTCTCTGGCACAAATCCTCTTTTGGTAATGTTCTTCTCAAACTTCTCCACCTTCCTGTCCGCAAAGCGCCTTGATGTCGTCTACACAAATTCCACAGTTCAATTTAAATTAACATTGCAAAAAATCAAAGGAACAAAATCAATCAATACGAGTTGCATAGAATAGCATAACACAAAGAGGTAACGCACGATTGGAATTGTACGGTACCAGATCAGATCCAAAAGCTAACGAAACATTTCAAAATCACGGCAATTAATAACCACAAAATTCAGTAATTAATTCGACGTATTAAATAGTAAATAATTAAATAAAAAAACTAGGTTAACAAAATTATGATTATAAAATAATAATTTGACCTAATATTGACAAATTCCTGATTTCAATAGTGCAAAATGCATAAATCGAATGAGAACCATGCAGTTAATAATAGATTGAATTGAAATTGAATTGTAATTTCTTTGTCGATGATTAAAAACACGAGAAATCAGACATTACAGAGACGAAAGAGAAAAAAGAAAAGCAATGTGGAACGAAGAAAAACCAATAGATCTAAATAGAGAATGTGAAGGTGGACGAAGGAGAGGCATTAGAGAACGAATTACCATGTTTGGTTAGAGAGTTACTGGATCGCCGGAAAAAAGTGGTGGAAGAATCAAGAGATGGCCGGAATATGAAAGAGGTGTTCCTCCGGCAGCGCCCTCTCCAACCTTATTTTCTCGCGTGTGTGAACGATCGATCCGAGTGAAACACGGTTTCCGCTATTTCCCCGTTTTATTTATATATTTAACTAACCTAATTCTGTAACTATAATAATTAATTTAGTGGATCGCGAGAATCGCGTCACAGCTTCTTTGCGATTGGTTCAAACCGTTTACCTTGGACACGTGGCATAACTTTATTGGAACACTTTAACGTGAACGAGTCTTCCGGAACATGTATGCTAACTTTACTAAAATAATATTGATTATAATAATTGTAATAATTTATTCCGTTTTTTTTTTACGAAATTAAAATAATGAATAGTTGGTTTATAATAATAATAATTCATTTACCTAACATGAATAGAAGTTTACGTAAGTAATTCACCTTAGAACGATCTTTCGTCATTATCTGAAAGGGAAATCATAAGCATCGACGAACCATTTTTATATCTACCTTCATAAAAACACGGTAGAACTTTTTAGGTTAAGATCGAGAACCTTTCCAATATTAATGTATAACTTTCCTTATGTGTTCATATATTTCTTTTTATTGAGTTGGAAGATGTTGTTATTTAAGTGGTGATGTGTTTTTTTTTCTTTAATTCTTTATTAATGAATGTAATGTTTGTAAAACATTTAAGTAAAATAATAAATTTGTAATACATATTTTAATTTTTATTTATTTAGAATATTTTAATTAGTATGGATTTTGATTATGTCTGTAAACAGTTTTAATAATCTAATTATATATAATATTTAACTATTTATCTAAAATAATTTATCACATGACGTAAATCTTTTATCGTATTGTATATATAACTTAAGTCTTTTCATTAATATATTTAGTTCGATATAAGATAATAACATAAATATCTTTTAATATTTTTCATATCATTTAGTTCGATATTAAATTAATTTGATATGCATTTTATAGTTTAAAATAAACTCAGATTTTATATATATATATATATATAATTAAGAAGATCAATAATCTTAATTATCTATCTTTTACAACCTACTTTCTTTATTTTTAAATTTAAATTTAATTTGAAAATATAATTTAATTTAAAGTATATAAATTGATAGAGAATAAGAAGGTCAACCATATTAAATGTTCTATTTTATTTCTTCGATATTATTTTTATGATTTTCATTCTTTCAGCTATGATATCAGAATAAAATAGAATATTTTTTCAAGATTGTTTCAGAGTTAGGGGATGGGAGGGTGTCACGTCCCTCCAAATTTTATTTTTTATATATTATCATATTAGTTAGAAGATCAGAGACGAAATCATATACTTCCAAAAATTTAGTCTTTATTTATTATTATTATTATTATTATTATTATATATTAATAATTTTATTTTTTTTATGATTTCATTTTTTAATAAATATTAAAATATAAGTAAAATTCAAATTTTAAAAAATTTTCTAATAATTTTTTTCTATTACATCTTTCACTTTTATTGGAAAAAAATAATTATTTTTATTTTTTTAATAATAATAAATAAAAATAATTTTTTAAGAAATTAAAATTTAATAAAAAATATTTCAAAAATAATTATTTTATAATTATTATAACAAATATATTAATATAAATTTTTATATTTATTAATAAAAAAAAGTAAGTATTAATTCATTTCATATATCTTTTATAAACTTTAATTTTAAATATTTTTATATTATTTATAATAATTTTTTTTATAAAAAATTTAACATTTAAGTTTTATTTTAAAAAAATTGTGTAATCAATAATAAAATTATAAAACAATTAAATTTAAATTTAAATCAATATAAAAATTATAATTAAATCTATATTTTAAAATTAATTAAAAATAATAAAATATATTGCCTAATTATATAAAATTTTATAAATATATATAAATTAATTTTAAATAAAAATTTTCTAATTTATAATAATTAAATATATATAAAATAAAATATTTTATGTGTTACCAAAAATATATATATTTTGTATTATATTTGTAATATATGTTTTTTAATAAATATTATTTATAGAGAAAAAAAAAATATATATATATATATAAATAATTTTTTCCTATTATATATTAATATATATATATATATATATTTTAAAAGATTACGATGTATTATAAATTAAAAAATAAAAATAAGGGAGATATTTATAATATTTTTCTTGGAACGAAGAAATAATATAAAAAAATTTATTTCTTTATTATTATTTTTACTATTATAAGATATTATTATGTGTGTAATATATGAGTATAAAATATAGATACAATTTTTTTATCATTAATTAGTTGATTTAATATTTTATTATATTTTGTTTTGATGTTAAAATATTGAAAAAAAAATTATTGAACTTTAGATATATTTTAAGAAAAAACTTGTTTTTTAAAAGAAAAAAATTGATAAAATTAGAAAAATATATTCTAGTTTATTAAATTTAAAGTTAATGAGTAATGTTGAAAATGTTGTTTAGTAATTTATTATGTAAATCATTGATTAACCTATTGTATAACTTCCTTTCAAAATTTTGAGGATTGAATATGAAAATATTACTATAAATGCTTTAATATTTGATCCTTGAAAATATTCACAAATTTGATATTATCTTACTAATCAATAAGATAAAATTCATAAAATTTATATAAGTTTTGAATTGTATCACTATTTTATGAATAAATATTTTCTTTGAGTTTAAACAATCATTCTTATCGAATATATATGAAGTTTTGATGGTAGAACTTATATGTATTAGATAGTTTGATTTCCCTCACCTAATATTCCTAACTCCTCCCTTGTTTGAGGTCTTCATAATTTACGACGAGAGTGTACATGTGATTACACTCCGACTTCAAGTCAGTTCAATTGTTCTAGGATGGTATATTATCACAATAACAAATTCTCTTTATACCTTACACATGATGCTTATTTACACTATTTTGAATGAGTATTACTTGATGGGCCTTGGTTAAGACCTTTTAACCTTGATTACAGTAGTAATAATAATCTAATTGATAATTTGCAATTAGAGGTAACCTTCCCTATCAGTATGGTTATCAGTATGGTTGTTGGTGTCGGATTGAGAATATCTCGATCAACTTATAGCGTAAGTCACAAGAGTGGTCAGAATTTTCTCGACCAGTCTGAATGTTCATATTTAGGCTTGTCATCTATTCGGCCATTACTTAACCTCTAGTACATTAGATCCCTTAGTCTTGATGCATTTATGGTGTTGAAGAGACTAGTGTTTCAAACAGATATTGGTTCATTATGGTACTTGATGATCAGTATGTATCCGATATTGTAGAGACTAGACTGGAAGGTAACCTTTGTTTGTCAGGGGGTAGGGGAAAAGGAACGTTTCACATTCCTTGAGCTTATGCTTGGGATGCTTTGTGCGGGAAAATCTTCTTTGAGAAGCAAAAAAACCTATTAGAATCCCTATTAGATGGAAGGTGACGTTTACACAGATTTTGAACTGTCTCCCTATTAGATCATTAGATGGATGAAGATCTAATGGTGGGAGCTTGGATTAGGTCTATAAATGAAGGATGTAGGCACTCGAATCCTCGTGCCTACTCCACTTTGACGAAGTGTTACAAAGTTGCAAAAAAATTTCGGGATGTCATTGTCCTCCTTTTCTTCCCGCGCCGATGTGTTGTTGGGCGGGTAGTTCGATGAGGCAAGCGATTGTTTGAACCAAGGGGAATCTATGAGCATCTTAGGTGATGGGTCTACCAGAAGTGCCGAAAGGAATGCAAACATCAATGTTGATGGGTGCCCTTCGTCTATTGACGAGAAAGAGAGGGCAAAAATCGTCACAGTATGAATGGGTCGCTCCTAGGGTGACAACCTATTTTTCCATGTTTGGCTGGTTGTCTGTACTTGGTTCCTTTGTCCAAAACCAAGTTGGGTGTGGGCATTGGAGATAATGTGATCGCCACGCTCAATGCACGCCTAGAGACCATGTGTGTCATGAGCATAAAGATTCAGCGAAAGATTTCTTTTATATGTATGTTTGCTTATTCATAGGTATTCACGTTCGAGTGTTGTTGATCCCTTGATCCACTAGCATTTTTTGGACGACAAAGTTCATTAGTTCAACTATGATAACCAATCATAGGATCGTCTTGTTGTAGGTCATCTATGTTTGTGAAGGTAATTAGTGATATACTTGACATTTTTCTGTTTGTTGTCATGTTTATTGACTATACGCTTTTAAAGTGTATTTTTCCACCTAAGCTTTAGGTTCCTAAATAATTTGGTGTAAATAGCTACCAATTAATTGTTATAATTAACAAACTAAGTCTTCATATTTTCATATACAATATTTTCTCAAATGAAGTAACAATAAGTCTCAATATGTTTGGCCACAAATGAGAAACATTTATGTGATCTCCCCAAATCTCAATTATGAGACGAGCATGAATAGTAATTATTCGTCCTACCTAAAATAATCCTATATGATACTTGTTACTCGTTGGGTACTTGTTTGAAAAAAATCATGAATAATTTTACACTTGTAGTATCTATGCATTCTCATGCATTTATTTTATTTTATTTTTAAAAAATTAAGATATATTATAAATTATAATTTAAATTCTTTTTAAAAACTTTAATTTCATAAATCTAAATGAAAAAAATTATAAAATTATATTTTAAATAATTCTTCAATTATTAATATTTTTATTTTTATTACTTTATTTTCAAAAAATAAAATTGAATAATGAGTAATAAGTATATATAAGTATAAATATCATAATACTTGTCTCATTATCTACTGTCTCATTATCTACAGGTATCCATTAAAAATATTTGTTTGATTTTTATGACATATTTTAATCGCAGATATCCATAGGTACGGTTTTTTTTTTATCATCCCTAGTTTGAGCAAAATCAACTCATATGTGGCGAAGGTTATTGCTCTATTACATTTTTCTAGTAGGTTTTGTCACTAAATTTTGCTTTTTACCTTTTCAAGAGATCAAATTGTCACCAGTGAAGACATAATATCAAGAGATAAATCTCCTTCTTAAAAAGAATCTACCCAATCTACATCTAAGTAATCCATAACTTTAATGTGATTATTATGTTTATATAGTAAGTCTTTTCTAAGAAATCTTTAATATATTTTAGAATATGAATAGGAGATGTCAGGATGAGTAATTGTGAGATAATTTAATTTTTTGAAAGTAACTCTACCTGACTAGGTAGAAGTTTGGCATTGAGATCCATTACTCAAATTTCCTCCAAAATATTCAATGCATATTTTCTCTAAGAAATAAAATTTTCATTGTTGGATTGCATTACCTCAATCCTCACGAAATACCTGAGTTAGTTAAGGTCTTTAGTCTAAAAATGATAGCAAATGTGTTGTTTTACCTATGAAATATCATGGTGATAATTTCTATAAGGACAATATCATCAACACACACTATTAGATAGGTACACCTAACGATCGAGTGATGGTAAAATACATAATGATCAGTCTTACTTAGAGTCATACCAAATGTTGCACAAAACCCTAAATCTATCAAACCATACCTTAGGAGACTGCTTGAAACTATATAAATATTTACAATAACAATATATTAATATGAAATATTCTCCTTGAGTTACAAAACCTAGAGGTTATTCCATATAATTTCCTCCAACAAATCATTATAAAGAAAAATAATTTTTACATCAAATTGATAAAGGAATTAACCACGAATAGTAATCCTAACTATGATTATGAGTAAGTAAACAAAGGTCATTTTGCCAATTGAAGAGAAAGTGTCACCATATTCCAACTAAAAAATTCGAATATAATCTTTACCCACTAAATGAGTTTTAAATCAATTTTTATCTATTATTTACTAGTGTAATTATTTTATAGGAAAATAATGTGGCATTTTTATTTTCAGATTCCTTTTTCATAAATTTAAGTTATAAAATTTTCAAAGTCATATGTCCAGTTTAATCTACTTTTCAGAGATTGTATAAGGGTAATTTAGTCATTTCAGACTTTTCAGGTGCAAGATAAGATCTTCATGGTGCAGGAAGAGAAAGCATCTGAGGCCCAATAACATTTTTTACTAGCTATTGCGGAATTTTGGGCTTATAGACTTCACTCAACATCATAAGCCTGTGGGCAGTGTTATTCTCACCGCCTT
This sequence comes from Macrotyloma uniflorum, assembly GCA_016859785.1. Taxonomy (NCBI): domain Eukaryota; kingdom Viridiplantae; phylum Streptophyta; class Magnoliopsida; order Fabales; family Fabaceae; genus Macrotyloma; species Macrotyloma uniflorum. The sequence continues at coordinate 1,375,139 of BDMB01000027.1, forward strand.
TATTCTATTCCTACATCCTATCGTGTTGTTTTATAAAAATATCCTAAAAGCAAATATGTTTTCTTTCTCTATCATGACACATAAAGATAACACATATTGGAAATTCGAATAAATTTATTGGTTCATCATGTGCATTGTAAAAGGAAAAATGTCTACAATACACAGTTTGATAGTGAAAATTTGTTCTATTTTATAATCTAAACTTTTAATCGCATGACAGTGAATACAACAAGACCTTTTTTTAACCTATATTCATTATTAATGTCAATAAAGTGTATCCATGTAAATGATAAGCAAATAACATTGAGTCTGTGATAAAATGCTAAGAAAATAATAAATTTATATATATATATATATATATATTATTTTAAATGTTATATAAATGTATTTTTTAAGTTCATGTAAAAAGTGATTATAAACCTAACTCATCTTTAAAACCGGTTCAGAAGGTTGAAGAATCATTCTCAATTCGAACGTGACCCGTTAATAGGTGACCCAATTTAGATTTAACAACCTGCTAACAATCAAGGCTCTACATAGCGATCCGTTAACAACTTGTTAACAATCAGGGCTTCTCAAACCATGTAGAAGGAGATTATAATCTATTAACAAGTACCCTAATCTAGGTCCAACAACCTGCCAACCAAGGTTCAGTATATTAACAAGTGGCCAAATCTAGATTTAACAATCTTGTTAACCTGATTTTGATACTTTGTAGAAGGTAATTATAGACCTAACTCACTTCCAAAATCGGTTTAAAAAGTAAAATTTATACCTCACTTATATATTATAGTTCGGCCTCATTAATCATGCGAAAAAGTTTGCACATATATATTATTTGAAAATGAAAAAGGAAAGTAGGGATTCTTGAACAAGTCATTGTCGAAAGACAAGGACAAAAAACAAAAAATATTGTCGAATTTATTAACTACACTGCATCGAACCCCAAAAAACAAAACTATATACCACTTGTTAATTGATTATAGTTTCTACTTTTGACAAGTTTTAATTCTGACTTGTCAATTACCACTGTTCTCTTGTTCACATTAACCACGCGTCCCATTAGGTTTTGATTAAAAAATATATAATGTTTTTCTTCCTTTTCATCTCTCTCCAAAAAGTGCAAAAAACAACCCTAATGCATCCACAAGGCACCAATCTTAGTTTATTTATTCATCATCCCTTTCTTTCACAATAGCCATTAGAGAACAATGATTGAAACCAAGAATCTTCTCAGCATTGCATAAACTTTTTGGTTCTTTCACCTCAAGGAAAATGCTTCGTAAACATTTTCTTTTTCTCTTTCCAACAAATCATACACATTCATTGATGATCTCTTCCAACCCTACTTCATCTTGCGGGTCTTGGAAGCATAAACATGAACCCCTCCTTTTAAAAATGTTTAAAACCCACATTCAACTAATCCTGCCCCACTGATTCGAACCTTTCTTAACATTTTCTAAACACGGTTTCAAACAAGAATTTGTGCCATTAATGTGATTAATTGGTATATTAAAAGTTATGATGGCACATGAAATATGTGAGGAAAATAGAGATGAAGGGAAAGAAACTGAGTTTAATTTCATACCTAGGTTGCGTGTGATGATAAGATTATTAGTTGTAACCCTCTTTGTCTTCTTCGGATTGGTAAGTACTTTCTTCGCTTTCGTCTCCGCCGTATTCCATCCTTATATATATATTAAATCAAAGCTATAGTCATCTAACTTTTTAGGTTAAATTATTTTAGGATTGATGTATCTTATTTCTATCAACTATATAAATTGATAATGAAATTTAAATACAACAACATCTAAAATCTCAAATCTCAATTCAAATAAAAATATCATATCAACATAAATTTTATATTAATTTTAAATTAAATTTATATTAAAATTTGTTATAATATTAATATTATATAATTATTAAATCATTCTTATTATATTATTATTGAACCATTTATATATAAAAATATATGTTAAAATTATATGATTATAGTTTATTGTTAGAGATCTTATATTACTTAATGATATGATCAAATTACAGTATATTGAGTATAAACCTTATTTCATAAGTTAATTTTTGAGAATAAATTAGGTTTAAAGTAACTTTTGTTATAGTATTAGAATTTATCTTAACAAGTTGTTGGGCCTATTTGACCATCCCCTTATCAGACCGTTATTAGATCATCATATAAATGTCTTATCCCCTACTTATTTATAAATATTTAGTCTCATTTCGAATTGAGGAGATTTCGACGTGGAGGAGATATATCGGAGATTCCATATTGTCTAATGATATGAAAAAATTAGAATATATTAAATAGGTATAAATCTCATTTCATAAATCGATTTCATGAGAATGAATTAGGTTTAAAGTTAACTTCTAATATAATTCTTGTTGTAAAAAAGAAAAAACAAAAAAAACTTAGAAAATATAGGTAGATTGATTTGGGTATGTATTTTAGATAAGCATAATGAGTTGGATGTTTTGAGTTCTCCCTTGTTTGGTGAAGCAAGATAGGTGCATGAAGTTGTTTGGCTTAGTTGATGAAGATGGGTGCCTTGCGTATAGGCACAAGATAAAGTTAATAGAAAAGGAAAATTGGTGGCCCTTCAAAAGTGGTTCTTCATTGGAGATGTTTATGTTTTTCTTAGTGGGATGTTGTGGATACAAGTTATTGGGCAAGTGTTTTGCCCTATCATTCAACATTAGTGCTCTCTCTATCTTTCCTTAAAACTATCCTAACCATGCATGCTTAACCTACATTCATCATAACCAAATCTTATCATTCAAATCATAAAAACATTATTAACTTACTATTATTATACAACAACAAAATGCATCAAATGTTAAACAATGATTTCTCTTTTTCATTTTCCCTTATATATTACTGTTGTATTTACCAATTTTTTGGATGATTAATGTTTACTTAAACTCTGTCTTATCACTTTCGTCAAATTATTCTTTTTAACTGCTATGTTTTCATTTGGGAAATTTAATTTTGAAAGCAATGGTCCGAATAATAACTTATTATTATTGATGTACTATTGAATACCATACTTTAGAGTCGACAATGATCATTAAAAAAGCTTCTGAATGAAAAGTGAACAATGCAGCCGACATTCTTGCATAGTGTCATGTAGTTAGGCATGTTTAATTATGCAACTGATTCTATTGTTATTCAATTTGCCACTCATAATGGAATCACTATTATATTTATTTTGAATGTAAGTAAAGATTGTATGTAAAATTATAATCATATATATATATATATATATATATATATATATAGATCCAAAGATTTTGAGTTGTGAAAGTTGTATTTATACATGAATACGTAGCATTAAAATATAAATTATCAGTCATGAACTTAACTTAAAAAGTGTAATTTATCACTTTATATATTTTAATTTAATTTGACCTTATCTTTAAATGATATGAGATCTCTAACATATTATATGGGTGCTTTGATAGTTCACATAGGTTTTTGGAAAAATCCTACATTGATTAAAAAATGAGGCTGAACTATAATATATAAGTGAGGTGTAAACCTCACATTCTGAACCGATTTTGGGGTGAGTTAGATTCATAATCATTTCCTACATGGTATCAGAGATACAGGATAATAAGATTGTTGGACTTAGATTTCGGGCACTTGTTAATGATGGGGAAAAATAGGCAAATAATAACAACCAAAGATGCAGCGGAAATAATTTCCCCAAACTTGTAAAAATCTATGAGGAGCAACAACAATAGAAAATTGCTAGAAAATAAATCACAAAAGAGAATACCAATATTTTTAACGTGAGAAAACCCTCTCAATGTGAGAAGTAAAAATCCACGGGACTGATAACTCTAACTACAAACCTCCAATTGATAATCTCAATGGTCAAACTAAAGACGGTGTGTGGCAAATTGTATTTTCTCCTTTTTCTCTCCCAAAAGACAACCCCTTTTTTCTGTACTCTCTGTGTAGTCTCTGTGTCTCAGAAGTCTCCTCTCCAATTAGGTTAAATAGAATAAAATGGGCTTAACTCAATTAAATTTTTTAAACACATAGTTGGGAGCCCAACCCAACCGTCAATATATTAAAACCTTGGTTGACAGGTTCCTCGACGTGAGCTCGATGTGAGGGGAGGGTGTTGCGAAAATCTCACATTGACTAAAAATAAGGTCGAACTATAGTATATAAGTGAGATGTGAACCTCACCTTCTGAACCGGTTTTGGGGTGAGTTAGGCTCATAATCACTTTTTACAATTCTAATTACATATTAGTAATGAACTTTAAAAGTCTAATTCATTCTCATAAAATCAATTCAATAATGTGAGGTTTATATCACTTTATATATCTTAATTTGATGTTACCATATCTTTAACCTAAATTAACACTCTTTCAAGTATATTATTTAAAGAGAATAAATTCAAATAATTAAGAGAAAAGAATATATGTTGTTTCCAAATTTTCTCTCTTTCACTGTTCCACATATTTACCTTCTTTTTAGACCAAAAGTTTTCTAGAGAAAAAAAGAACACAAATTTTAATTATTATAAGTATGTAAAATACAGTATGTAACATTAAAAAAAAATTATATATGTATAATACACTAAATTTCTTATGAAAGAAGTAGAAGGATTAGTTGAAACTCGTCAAAAACGAAAACAAAGATGTTCTTATTAAGAAAGTTTTGATTTATAATATTATTTTTTAAATAATTTCATCATCTATTTAAAAAGAAGTCGAGAGAGATGTACTACTTCAATTGTTTCCAGAAAAATAAAAATAAAAAACATTAAACCTTAAAACATTACAAATTGACTATTTTTTAATTAAAAAATATTATTAATTTTCTAATTGACTTTTTTTGAACCTTGATGATTTATAGTTAGCATTTTAAAACATAAAAGTAAGGTTGAAATTCAAAGGCTGAAATTTTAGTCCTTATAAATGTATATTTTTTTAATTAATCCTTAAATGTTAGCAAATTAATAAAATATCATTTGAAGGAACTTCATTTTTTGTATTGTTTTTCATTTTAAATAAGTCCTTACATATTATTATTAAAATATGATTTAATAAATATGGGCTAAATTGTATTTTAATAATAACATACAAATAAACTATTTTTACTAAATATAAAAGCTAATTAAATTACACTCAATAAATTTAAACTAGTAATTTTTATAGGTCGCCAATAATAAAAACAATGATGATCCTTACTATTTCAGGATAGACAATTGTACTCTCTTATTTTTAATTTTTTTAATTACAATAATATATATATATATTAGATTATAAATTTATATATATAATAAAATAACATGTATTGAATAAGGTTGTGCAATTATTGTGTTTACCCCACTAGTCCAATTTCTTAGATCCAGCAAGGGAGTTGATGTTTTATAATCTTTAAGGATAAAAAGGGTTAAATTTGAATGGAGTAATTAAGTTTTGATATTCAACCTAAAAAATATTAATTTGTAATTTGAATCGATATTAAGATCATTGAGAGCCAGAAACAGGGATTACGCAAAGTGGCCCTACATGAATGTTTTAGTCGTAGCTTTATTCTTCGTTAGGTATTTAATCATGTTTTATTAAATTAATGATCTTTTAATACAATTTTCTTCACTGTCATTCTACGTTTTCCCACCGGTTCATAGTTCGTCATGGTAGGTTGCGTGTCTTTTCTGAATTTTAGGGTTCTTTCTCTTTTTCTTTTTCTTTTTTAAAGTATTTATCTCGTTTAGTTCATAGCTGATGAAAGATTAAACTTTCAAAACATTATCAGATATTAAAATCATTATATTTTTCACTAGAAGTTCAACTTCAAGAAAAGTCTTTTCATTCATACCTCTAATTTTTATTTTTATTTCATTTGATTATGTTTGTTTATCACGTGATAATTTTAATCCTTAAACTTCACCCATCAGATCGCAATTAACACACGTATGTATATTTAATTATTAAAATTACAGGAAATCGGAATGTTTAGATTTAAAAACAACCTCGTTCCACATTTAAAAAATAATTATCTCGTTAATAATTTAATTTTCAACATATTTTTACTTACTTTTCTAATATATATTTATAATTATTTTTAATATTTCTTATATAAATTTTTATCCGATTAAAAAAATAACATCACGTTACACATTTAAAAAATAATTTCTGTCATATTTCCCAAGGGACAACACCACGAACAAATACTATAGCAGGGGATTGATTTTTATTTATCGTGATTCTAAAAAAAAAATTATCAACTAATAAAAAATTATAATAATAGATACTTATTCAGATTAAAAATTATCATATATAATCAATTATAATTGAATTTCTACGTAAAAACTGTTTTACAATCCATCCATATTATCATGCACAATTCAAACTACTCATTTTATAGTTCCCGTACCAGCTATTTCTTATGAAATAAAAATTTATATATGAAGAAAAATAATATATATATAAACAATTGAAACAGTAACAATTATTCTCAGTCCAAATATGTCATTATTTTATTCCATAGCGTGTTTATCCAAAGTGAAACTAGTTAGTATTTGTCGTGTGTACTTCATTATTTTTTATCATGCTATCTTATTTTAATAATTTAAAATATTTTATATTTTATATATTATTATTTAAAAATAATAATTTTTATGTGGGAAGGTATAATCTTAAAAGAATTCTAAGTAATTATTTTAAATAAAGTGAATAATTATATTGATTGATAAAGGACAAATTAATCTTATAAAAATATCATAAAAATTATAAAATACAAGTATTATTTCTTTTCATTTGATAGAATATAAGTATTTAGTTGGAAAATTTTTGTTGTTAAGAAAATTATAGATAAATTTTAAAGTATTTAATTTTAATTCTTTTATTTTTATATTATTTTAAAAAATTTTAAACTTTAAAAAAGAATTAAGATTTTTTTTTAATTTTTATTTTTTTAAATATTCAAAAACATTAAGAAAGATCAAAATTTTGTTTTGAGTAAATTTTAAATTTTTTTAATTTTTAGAACACTTTACTAAAATATATAAAAATAATGATAAAAAATAAAGAATAATTTATTTTAGATTCTTACTGATATAAATAGTGTTATATTCAAATTCATCTTGGAAAAAAATTTGATTTAAAGATAAGGGAAACTAATTAATTGTTTTTCTTATATTATAAATGTTTGATAAAGTATAATTTAAATGAATTAGTGGATTAATTGTGAAAATTATATTAGATGTAGTGAGAAATTATTTCTTTTTGAGATTGCAATCTTATTTTGACATGTTTTTATTTTGAATTTCAAAAAATAATCTTCATAAAAGTTGTAACTTTAAATGTTATCTAACTAATAACTTTTATTTTACATAAAATAATATGTATAACTTTATATGTTTTTTTTTTATAATTATAAGTCAAGTTGTCAAGAAATTTATTTTCTTTGAAATTAAGAATCCTTTTTGGAATGTTTTTGTTACAAATTTGGAAAAATTACCTTCACCAAAGTTTTAGTCCTAAATGTTAACTAACCAATATTTTTTATTTTACACAAAAATAATGTGTATAACTTAAGATATGAATCTTTTTAATGATTAAATGTCATGTTGTGAGGATGAGAGAAATATTTTTGGAATTATTTTTGCTTGAACGCACATATACTATTTTTGCTTGAACGCAAATATACTATTTTTGAGAAATTATTTATGTTCTAAATTGAATTAATAAGAGTTTACATATGTGGATTATGATGAAAAAGGATGAGATAAATATTATATAATTGAATTGTTGATTACAAGTTAAGAGATCTAATATTTCATGTTATGAAAAATGATATTGTGATAAATTATTAAGATTAAATACTTGTATAATATAATAGATGGTGTCGCAACCAGGGTCACAACGGGACCGACAAACGTAAAAAGATATCCACCCTTTTTAGGGGAACAAAGGAGTCGTCACCATAGTTTATTAAGGAAAACTATGAAAAAATTAAAATGATCTTCAAAACAAAAAAATGGGTTTAAGAGTCGATTACGTGTAGGGAAGGTATCAGCACCCTACAATGTCCGTCTTAAGACAGTTACCTTTCAATTAAATATGCAAGATAAATATGACCTTATAATGTTCGTTTCCCCAATAAACAAATAAAATATCATAATGTAAAAATAATTTTTAAATTATTATAAAAAAAATTAAATTAAAATTTATTTGGGCCCGACAAGATATTAACCTTACTCCTACGTATTTCCATTTAGAATGGAAAATCAGGGTTACGTAGTTCTTCCCTAAACATTGTTTTTTTTTTTTATGATTTTGTAAAATTTTTTTTAAAATATGTGTTAGAAATGTATTTTTTTATATATATCTATAAAATATTATCCTATATTTTTTTTAGTATTTTTCAAACATAATTAAATAATAAAATATATATTTTTTCGACCTTTTTATTTTTCAATATTATTTTTATTTATTATTTATTTTTATTTTAAAAAGAAATAATAATCCCTGGACGAAATTGGGTGTTGACAGATGGTGATGTAAAATTTATCGAATATTGAATTGTGGATTATATATAATTTTAAAATTTGTGGCATATAATGTGAAATTGAGTTGTATTGAAGTTATGTATTATGATTTGTGATGAATTGTGAAATGAGATTAATGATAATGATGTGAATTATGTTTGTGAATTGTGATTGAAGCCACAAGAATTATGTAAATTAGTGGCAATGGTGCCAAAAAATTGTGATGACAATTGTGTTAAAAAATTGTGATGATGACAATGGTGCAAAGGAATTATGATTATGACAGTGGTGTCAAAAAAATTGTGATGGTAATGAATCAATGAAAATGAAAATGAAAATGAAAATGATATTGATTAATGTTAATGAAATTGGATTAATATGTTGTATAATTTTTGGAATTGTTGTGTTTTTTGTGTGATATTCTAGTTACGTAGATAAGAGTATTATATGGTGAGATATTAATAGAGATTTCTATTAAACTTATCAATGATGAATTGAGTTATCAGTTATTTGATATGTGTATGTAGAAGTTATCTTAACAACGTGTCACTATCAGAAAAATAAATTTTGTTATAATTTTTTAAAAAACTTTTATTTTTAAGTAATAAATCTTATATAAATAATTAAATATGTTATGAATTTGAATGCATATTTTATAATGTTTTAAAATTATTAATAATATATAGATTATTATTTCATTATAAATATAAAATAATATACTTTTAATTCGTTAAAAAATATCGTTTTTTTTTACAAAAGAGTTTGAGAATTTTATTTTTTTCTATATGTGATATGCTTATGTAAATTATGGTATTTTTTATATTTTTTGTTTACTGATAAATATATAAATATATATATATATTATATAAATATGTATGCCATGTTAATAAATGTACTTTTTTTTATATAACGTATATTAATTTTTTTTTTAAATAATATTACTTAAATTTAGTTTCCTTAATTTAATTTTTTTTGTTTTTATATAGGAAAGAAAAGAATTGATAGTTAAAAAAGATGAAAACTAGTTAAGATAAAAAAAAGAAATAAACAAACAAACTAGTGAGTGATGATGAATCTACAAAGAGTAGATTTCATTTTTAGTTTTATATTAAAAAAAAATATATTTAAGACTTTGAGTATAATATCTAGAAATAGAATGTTGATTATTGTTGCTTTATTATCAAGAATTGTCATTCTGAGTTTTAAGGTAAGAAATATAAGTGGAGAGTCTAAAAATCATTATTAATAAGTTTATATAGATTAATAATAATAATAATATATATATATATAATAATAATAATAATATTGTATTGGTTATAAATAAAACTTTTCACTAATTCAAAATTTTATTATACAATAACAAAATTTATATATATAATTTTGATTAAAAGAAATATTTTCTTGAAAAAAAAATAACAAATATAATTATCATATTCAAAAAATTTATTAGATTAATTATTAAATTAATTATAAAATAATTTATTTAGAAGATATAGTGTTATATTTGAATTTAGAATAAAAATATCAATTATTTTCTTTGTTTCAACGTTCTCTTATATCTCAAATATGTTATCAATAATTCTTTTATTAATTTTTTATTATTGATTTTGTAAGTTATCAAATCAATCAATAAAGTCATCTTATTACACAAATTGTACCTTCTCATATACTATATAATAATTATATATATCAGTTAATTTTCAACTCCAATTATAAGTTTAACTCGACTTTAAATATTATACTTATCTTAGTTGATTTTCGACACCAATTATAAGTTCAACTTAGTATCAATTTCATCTCATATCTTTATTAGATATCATCTCATTTTGTTTATTTTTTTATAATTTTATTTAAAATATTATACATTTTCACCTCATTCTGGCTTGGTCAACCATCTTATCATTTGAGAGAAATATTTACAAAATCAATTCTCTCTCCTTTATAAGTTTTGTGTTTGAGTTTGAGCAAGGAAGCACCACCATAACCTTTTTAACATTGTTTTTCCCTCTAGTTCAAGCATCAGTTCATAGCTTGCACGACAAAGATTGACATAAAGGAAAGCAAGCACAAAAAAAAAATATATTCTATTTCTAATCACAAAATCAATACTACAACTCAAATTCTTTAATATATAAATATAGTCCTACCTTAAAAACTCATTATAATTTTACATATATAAAAAAAATATGTTCTCAAAATTATCATTTCATTACGAAAACTTATCATAATCACTCAAGTTTTCCTTATATCCACAATACATTATATTATTTTCTAAAGATTAACTATCCTTACTTGAATATTCTTGCATATATTTCTCCTTCAAAATAATCACCCTCTAATATCTAATTCAAATCTTTCAAAAATTTAACCAATATATTAATATAAAAGTTATTCTTAAATTTTCAAAATCTCAATTCAAATAAAATTATCAACATATTAATTAAATAAATTATTTATTACTTATTTAACAAATTAATCATATAAAATTATTTCTTTCTTTTCCAAATTTTTACTATTTCTTCTAAATATAAAATCAATAGATTTTTTTATATATTTTCAAGTAAGAACTCATAATATTTGAATTTAAAAAAATATTAATTATATAAAAAAAATTAACTCTTAATTTATAAAATTTTTGGAAACAACTAACCTTATTATATTAATACAATTAATTTATATATAGAATAAAAGAATCATTAAGTCTCTTAAATTAAAAAAAATAAAAGAGAAATATAAAAAAGTCAAAGAATACATAGAAGAATTACAAATTTTAAAAAATAGAAATAAAATTCAAATCTTAAACATAAATTTTCAGTATGTAAAAAAGTTAATTCCATATTGAAAAAAAATGGAATAAAGAGAGTTAGTACATATTGAAAAAATCTTCTATATTCTTTTATATATTAAGTTATAAATATATCATCTACAATTGAATATTTTGAATTGAATAAAGTTTTTCTTGTGATGATAATTTTCCTCTTTAGAATTTCAAAGCATTTTTTTATAATCTTATCTTATTTTTTTTTCTTTAAAGTTTAAACTCTTTCTTTATATTTTTATCTTAAATATATTGAATGCTAGATTCATATTGTAAATTCTTATGACACTTACCTTCATCTAGAGATGAGAGTTCTCAGGTTTTTTTCTCATATAAACTAAGTTAAATATGTAGAATAAAAATATGACAACAATTTAAAAATGTAAAATGTGAATACTATTCAGAAGGATAAAAATGACTTAATAATAGATAAAGATCAAATTACTTAGTATAAGAAACATGACCATGCAAATTGAAAGCCACATTTATGTTTAAAAAAACTTCAAAAAGACTTATAGGAGAAAAAAGTTTAAAGAAAAAAATGACATTAATTTCTTTATAAACTAAAATTAACTTATGCACAAATAAAAAAAAATTAGGAAAAATTATATGATAGAGTTTTTATAAACTAGTTTATGTATAAACTTATGAAAAAGTCAAATTTTTTTCTTCTAAATATTATTATAAAAAAACTGGTCCAAACATAAGACTATGCATTCATTATTATAATGGGAAACTAATTATAATTGGTATTTTTTCAAGTATGATTAATTAATTTGATTTATTTTATCATATAGTCAGACAAAGTTTAGTAGATATTCTCATTAGATAATTACTAATGATATTATAACTAATGACTATTATTTTATATCAAAGTTCAATAAATCTAAAAATTATAAAACTTTAAATGAGGATGAATATTAAAAGTATTTTCTTAACATTGAAAAGCTGTTAAGTTGCGGAAAACATTTTGTTATTGATGATATTTAAAAGTTTTTGATGATATTCTTCTTAATTGTTTAGTAAGTAATTAGGAATTTTTAAAATATTATAATAATTATAATATTTTGAGGATATTTAATTTTTTAAGACAATAATTTTTATTGATCTTATTCGTATGTATTTTTACACAAATAAAATATTGATGGAATGATAAAAGAGTTAAAATAAATTACTTAAAGCGATTATAAGTTAAAGAAAGATCAATACAAGATTATTAGGATTGAAATACATCTTACTCAACACTATATTTATTTATCAATCCTACTCAATAATTATTTATTTTTCAGTAAAAAAAAATCCTAAATTATATTACCAAATATTAATCTCTTAAGTTTTTAATCAAGAAATTTGCATTAAAGTAGTAATTAACACATTAGCGTGAATCAATTTAAACGAAGATACAAAAGAAAAAAAATATTAAGAGTGAGAGTTGAATCATTAAAATAGATAAAAATAAATAATTGAATTTATAAATATGGACGAAAGTCATACATAAAAGTATTGGTTATAAAAGTATTGGTTACGTTAAATCCGAAATAGAAAAAGTTTAACTATTCATAATGAGAAAAGGACAAAACATGCATCAAATCATTGGTGAAAATTTCTATCCCAAGCTTCTTTAATTACTCCATATCGTGTTCTCTTATGATTTGAGCTTTCTTCCCAATTAAGAACTTCAAAAGTTATTTTCAAAATCTATTATATCTCCAAAATTTAAAGTTTTAAAATAAGAAAAATAAAATAATTGAATTGTCTTTCAAATATATTGATTTAATAGGTAAATTATGCAATCAAATAGAACCAGACAACATATATCATTATATGATTTAGTAGTTAAATAGTGGTCAAATCAAGTTAGAAATTTTATATTTTTCCATTGTATATATTAACTCAACCTTATTGCATTTATTTTGTATATATATTATAGAATTAAAATTTTAAATAGTAAGATTTTATATATATATATATATAACAAGTGAAATTTAAACGAAGTATTCTAATGAAAATTTAAAGAGAAATTCATTGGAATAACTTATTTAAGATTTTTCACGTTTAAATACAATTATAATAAAATAAATATGTAAAAAGTGATTATGGTACATTAATAATCAAGGTTCCTCAGTTATATGGATCATAATCTATTAATAGGTGGTCTAATTTAGACCCAACAACTTACCAACCAAAGTTCAGTATATTAACAAGTGGCCGAATCTAGGCCCAACAATCTTGTTAACCTAGTTCTAATACCATTTAGATACTGATTATGGGTCTAACTCACCCCCAAAACCGGCTCAAAAGGTGAGGTTTACACCTCACTTATATACTATAGTTCGGTCTCATTTTTAATCAATGTGGGATTTCCCAACAAAACGTTTTCTGGAAGATTAGATAAATCTTGGATATCAAAGGGTTAATAGCTGATGTACACTTCTAGACCATAGGCTTAAATAACTAACCACTGAGTCTTTTTCACCCTAGGGTTATCCCACAACTCTCTCATCAATCTTGCATCAGGATAATCTTGACCATTTGTCTCTCTAAGACGATAACTAGTAAGGTCTCCATCAACCTTCATTACATGTCATCTAAGTCTAAGTGACTCAGATGAACATTAAAGTTTGAATACCCCATGACATATCCTTAAGTTCATCCACACTAAATATAACAGATTTCATCATAAATCAGATACATAAATTCAAACCTCCTCTCAATAAGGATTGTGTACTAGGATGCCACCCAACTCTTTAAACACCTAGACAAAAAACTCAACACGTTACCATCAACCCTTATTTTCCCAAACTCACAGTGAAGAAGAAACCTTCAAAAACAGCCTCAAATCCTAAACTTAGTGAAGGTTTTGAGAGAACAAACTTACCTAACTCAAGATTCTAATTGGAGTGAAACGCTCTTCTCTTTAAGGACTTTTCAAAGGTAGACTTGGACCTAAAAGAATGGGGTGAGGAGCACTAGAAAAAAGGTGGAGGGTGCTTGAAGAGAAAAGTTTGAGAGAGAAAGGGTGTCTTAAAAAATGAATGGGAGAAGGAGTGGTCTTGGGATTATATTCCCACAAATTTAACTAACCCATTTCGTCCTTTATTAAATAAGACTTATCTTTTTCAATTAAACTAATTGTTTTAAGGTTCTTATAAATTACATTAAAGGTTTAAGTTTAAAATTATAATGTTATTAAAAAGTTAAATTATATAATGGTTACTATTGGAGGTTAAAATTTATTGTATTTTTTTTATAATAATAGATTTAATTTTTTTCAATGATAGTTTTATTGAGATTTTTTTTTTTATATTTTATTGAGATTATTTTGTATAACTTTATATTTGAAATTATATTTTTTTACTTTTTATTTATTTTTAGTCAGAATTTAACATAATCATGAACAATTTTATTATTTTTTAAAATTTTATATGATAAAAATATGAATTAAAAAAAAAATTATTGTTACAAATAATGTAATTAATATCTCCTTTATAGTAGAAACTAGTTTATAGGAGATGAAAAAAATTTTAAATAATAAAGGATAAAAGTTATTTAGTTATGTTTAAAATCGTATAAATATAAAATTCAGCATTTCATTCTTCATTATTTAAGAATTATTATCTCTTTAAAACTTCTTTTCTATAAAACATCTACCTTCTCTCCTAGGCATCTAATTCATTCTTCATTTTTTTTGAAGACATGAAGGTAACTATAGGAAGCTTGTGAAGAGAGGAGCATTTTCACTCGATCAGATTTTTATTTTGGTAAGTTTTCAATGCTCTATTTTACCTTAAGGGTTAGGTTTTGGATGGCTAAATGGAAATTGGGGATTTCATTGCATGTGCTCCTTTCTCTTTCGGTTTGTTTTCATACTTGCTTAGGTTCTTAGAGATATATTTGATTTGCTAATCAGGTACATATAGAGTTAGTTAGAGCACTAGGAGTTTGACTTGACATTGTGAAGCAGGAAAAAGACATTCAGATAACCCAAACAGGTAAGAGAAGCTAGTCCTAAATTTAGTACTCTTTGAAATTATAGGAGGAAAGTTTAGATTTTTGGAAATGACCTACTAGTTTTGCCATCCTGGTGGAAGTTATTCTAGTTTGGTCTGGTTTAATTGCATTGAATATGTGATGATTGAAAAACTTTGAGTTGATAACATGTTGAATTGGTTTAATTTAGAAATTTCTAATTTGTTTTTACTATACTTATGACTTGGATTTCGTTTGAATCATTGAACTAAATGTGAAAATTGGTATGGATTAAATTTATTGGTGTGAGATCAGTGTTATTGATAGCGTCATGACGGAAGACGGTGGAAATTTTTTCGTCGACTGTCATGAGAATGCGGTGGCGAATCAGATTTAGCATGGCGGCTGCTTTCCATGTTATGGAATCACGCCTCATGATGTTGGAGGTGCAAATCGCTAATGAGGTAGTTGAGAGAGACAGGGGCAAAAGGTGCCAATAGCTGCGAGAGAGGCTAAGGTGGTGGTGGCTATTAGAGGCGATAACGATAACAAGAGAAGAGGGGTGAACGGTACTAGAGAGGAAGCTAGAGACGGAGCGGCGGCTGAGGTGAAGAAGACATAACCTAAAAGGTATTAGGGTTTGGGAATTAGGTTAAAAATAGGGTATTGGGCCTTTTTGGTAGGGTTTCTGGCCCATTAGTCTTTTTTTGTCAAACCCGAGAAAAACATAACCTAAACCCAACATAAAATAAAATAACCTAAACCTAAAATACACAAAAATAAAATATATAAGCTAACGCCCTTGTTACTGCCCAATGCTTCACTACAAGCTTGTTGTTGTTGCCATTGCCACTATTGTTGCTCGTAGTTGCATAAAAAACATAACTAAACCTAACATAACGTAAGATAACCTAAACCTAAAATACACAAAAATAAAATATATAAGCTAACGCCCTTGCTACTGCCCAATGCTTCACTACAAGCTTGATGTTGTTGTCGTTGCCACTATTGTTGCTCGTAGTTGCATAAAAAACATAACTAAACCTAACATAACGTAAAATAACCTAAACCTAAAATACACAAAAATAAAATATATAAGCTAACGCCCTTGCTACTGCCCAATGCTTCACTACAAGCTTGTTGTTACCGTTGTCACTATTGTCGCTCGTAATTGCATAAAAAACATAACTAAATCTAACATAACGTAAAATAATTGAAACCTAAAATACACAAACATTTATATTTATATTTTGTTGTTATTTGTGTCTTAGAACTTGAACATATTGAATTAATGTTGAATTTTAGATACTGATGTAGGCCCATTTTATGGATTATGGTTTGAGTTGATTATTAGATTGATTTTAGAGGAAAACCCCAAAGAAAATCCCCACTGGACATTAAGATAACATGATGTTATCTAGATGTGAAGGTTCATTTCAAATGAGATTCCAGAGGAGGAAAAAGAAATATGATGTTGGGACAATTAATCAAACACATGGTAGGCAAATGGAAATAAAACTCAACATAATATAGAATAAGTGGAAAGAAGATAAGAACCAAATGAAGTCAAATAGCAATGGATGAGTCACGCCACTTGGGTGGTGGATACCCAAGATAAGTGGTGGTGCCGCCACTTGAATCACACTCAAGATAAGGCTAAGAGAGGGTGAGGAACACTCACAACACAAGTTGAAAATTTCTCACAATATTTCTATCATTCCAAAAGTCTCCTTACAAGGTGAATGAGAGCCTTATTTATAGGCTTGGATGCCCCCCAAATTACAATCAAATGCAGCTGAAATTACATGTAAATTAACCCTAAAGAAGGGTCTAGAAACTAGGTTTACACCTTCATAAAGGGCCAAAGATTGGGCTGCTGCAAAGGGGTACTAAAAGCACTTCAAAATGGGCTTGATGCTCCCAAAAAGGTGCAAAAAACGTGGCAGCACTTAGGGAGAGAAGGGGGTGCGCCCCTCAAAGTATTTGGTGACTCTAAAACCCAAAATGTGATGGGGGTGAGCTTATCCAAGGTGTGGTGCCTTTAGAAAGTCCTACAAAACAAAGAAAAATAAGCCCGATTAAAATTAAGCTTAATAAGAAATTAAACCAACATTAGAAATTAAACTAAGAAATATAAGAAATACTAAATAAAGGATTAAATGTAAAGGGAAAGTGGTGTCTTGATTATGCATTTTGTTTGGAATTTTCTCAAAACACCATGCATATTTGTTTTTAGTTTTTAGGCCTTCATCAGATACCCTTATGCATTTTATTTGATTTATATATATTTATTGTATTTTTTATATATATTTATTGTTCTTTTTTTTTTCTGCAATGCTTTCGTTATAACCCGTTATAATATATTATATATTTTCATAAAGAATTTTTTACCTTCCGATATTTTTTGTTATTTGATATCGATAAACTGTGTGGGATGAAATTTGTTTGAGTTAAGCTGAATTGAGTTCTTGTTTCAATTATGAAATTTTGTAGAAGAATCATTTTGAGCTACTTCACCCATCATTTTTTCTTGAAAAGAACATGAGATGAGCTGATATAACATGTTTATGAATTGGGTTCAGTAAATCAAAGTGGATTTTCTACAAAATTTTCAAATAAAGAAATTTGAGTTTGACCTAGATTTGAGAAATAGAAAAGGGAATATCTAAACAATCACACCAAGGTAAGGGAAACTAGTTTAGTTCTTAAATTTTATGGAATTATGTGAATTGAAGATTGAAATTTGGAAGAGTATTTTGGTCTTTGAATTTAGGTTTCTTGTAAAAGTAGAATTTTTGGTATAATTTGCATGTATTGGTTGGATTTCTCAATGTTGGTGTGAAATTGCTTAAATGATTAAATGTAAACTAGATGAATGATTTATGCAACTTGATTGTGTATAGTTTGTCATAAAAATATATGGAAATATGATGGATTTGCTAGAGATAAGGTTTAATCATTTGAGGAAATTGAACTAATTGTGTATTAGAGTAGTTTTCTTATTTTAGTAGACTATGTGATAGTGCATAAATGTGCAGGAAAATCAAGTTCAAGTTCTAAAATATCATATTTATGAGAATATGATAGTTGGGTATGAGATGACATTGAGACCTATGTGACTCCTTTTGAGAGGAGGTGAATTATTTGATTTGAAATAATCCTAATTGTGATAGTTTAGTGTATATGGATTTAGGAATATGGTATAGGGTATCTAAATCTTAGTGATAATCTAAATCACATAGACTAAGACATCATGTGGTGAAGGTCGATAGAGGTTTCACTAATTGTCCCGGAAGAGTGATTGGGTGAGACTACCCTGATGTGGTGTTAGTTGTATATGACGAATGGATCTTAATAGTCTCAAGGATAATGAAATAGATATATTACTTGTGCATGTCAATGGATCTATTATCCTTAGTAAATTATTTTGGCTATGTTACATCCCTTTTCCATAAAGTCGGTTCTCTGTCTCTTATATTAAAGAAAATACAATGGTCAAGAAAATATTTGAAGAAGAGTATGTGATTAGACTTGAAAATTGCAAGAATCACCTGTATGTATTTTCTTGACCAAATGTGACAAACCTATCACTCATTAAGATTTATGTATAAACTTAAGAAATTTATGGAAAGATATTTGATCTTAGTGTGTAATTTCTTTGGGAAAAGTTTTTCTAAATTCTCTTTTTCTTCTTCGGAGAACTTAAGATGTGTCTTGATTGTTGGTTCATAAGATCTTTATCTCGATAATTTAAGGCTTTTCATATGCAGTATAAATTTTCAACCTAGTGCAATGTTTGGTTAGAATTATGAGATTTCGACAAAAATGTTGGAGACTAGAGATCTTGTATTCTATTGTTCATGGAATTGGATTTCTTCTTTCTTTTAGACGAGTTCATCGTAAAACATACATGTGATATTTTCACAAGGGTTTTAATTGATATTGATATAAAAAACATGTTACCCTATCAAATTCTAATGGAAATTGAAAGTTTTGTTTTCTTTGTTTCACCTGTTTATGAGAAATTACCTAATTTTTGTAAATAATGTCAAGTAATAGGGCACACGGTGACTAATTGTTGACATCGGGAAGATAATAATCGTATAAAAAAGAATGATGTAAAGGTAAAATAAGATATGACATTCAAATTGAAGTTGATAACAATAATGAATGTGTGTATGTTATATGTACATAAAATCAAAATCAAAATCTAAAGTCAATAAATTAATTCTTGTAGAATAACAACGAAAGACAATAATAAAGTCAAAACTCTTGTAGGGTATAAGATTAATCTCAAAAAGAGAATGTAAGTCAAAATAACCTAAAGAAGGTGAAGTTAATGACGAAGTAAAAATATAAGGATTTAAAATATAAGTTCATATGAAATAATTTAGGATTGAAAATTTTATTAACAATAATACTGAATTTATTGTTGAAACAACAACATCAGTTGAACTTTTAGGTGAGTAGAAAAAAACTAAGATAAAGAAGAAAGAGAATATAGTTATCCAATAAGAAAAAAATGAAAATATTTTGGAGGATTTTAAATAAAGAGTCAAAGAAAGTGAAATCATGGATAACTTAGAAGATTTGTGAAGACATGTGTATACTTTGTATGTTTTGGGAAAATATGGTTGAGGAAAAAGAGAGAAATGGTGAAATAGAAGAAGTTTATGAAAAAATCAATTACGAAGAAGGATATAATAAAGGAAGAGGAATGTTTTCAACAAATTGTAACAAAATCATAAAAGAAGAAAAATTATAAATAAATTGATGCTAGTAGTAGAATTGTACACAATGGAACTTGACATGTGATTGGATGTATTTCAATATGTTCTAGAATATATATATATATATTTTTGCCAGTGTAAACTCATATAATGTTCTTAAGAAAATTTGTTAAAAGTATTGTCTTAAAATGATATTAATTATGAAACTGTGATTAGGTGTAAAAATAATTCGTCATAAATATAAAGGGTTTATAATCAATGATAGAAATAATAAATTCGTTATGATTTTAATATATATATTGATAAAATAATTTTATTGTATTTAAGATATAAATAATAAGATTTATATATTATAGTTGTACCTAGAACCTTTAAAAATATACTATCTTATTCCTTATTATTTAGGTGAAAGAAAAATTATCTCTCTCATCAGTGCTTCTCCATAAATTTTAAAGTATCTATTTTTTTTTTTATAAAAAAAATTAAAATATTAACAAAAATCATTTTAATTTATATAATAAATAACAATTTACTTTATTATATTTAATTATATACATTCAATATTTTTTTAGGAATAATTTTAAATTAGTTTAATATAATTTTTTTTATGATATATGAGATACTAATTTTATTGGAATATATTTTTTTATAATAATATCTAACCTATTATCTTTTATTTTTAAAAAATTGTATATTTATTATTATTAAACTTATTCTTATATTACAAATAAAAAAATAATATTAAAATAAATTTAAAATAAATTATTAATATGCTTGGGATAATTTAACTAAATTTACCTATTTAAATTAATTTTACAAAATTAAAAACATTTTTTTACTGATTGATTCATCAACCCTCCAACATATTTTAGATAGAGTAGATCAAAGTTTTTAGTCCACTTATTGGTAGGTGAGTTTAGTCTAAGAGTTTTTTATGGGCTAAATATTAGAATAGAATAAAAGGGGTATCCATTTTCTCATTCCTTAATAGTTAACCATCAAGTATTTACACAATATTTTAATAATATTATAGTACTTATAGAAATGATTTACACTACAGAAAAATATTATTTTATTAAGATTGAAGTAGCAGTGAATTTTACATTTATTGAGAGTAGGGTAAGTACAGAAAGGCAGAGTGAAAGAAAAGAAAGTGAATACAGAAGTTGTGTGAGGAGAGTTCTAGGAAGAGTTCCCCACTCCCAAGGACACACAAAAAGGAAGTTTTGATGACCTAATTAATCACTTTGTGGCCACCTCTTTGATTAAAATCACCTCTATCTTGCCACTCCCTTTCCCTCTAAATTACCACTTTGCACTTTTTTATGCTCCCCAACTACTTTCCACTCCCCATTATGCCCTTAATCTTCCACTCAATTTATCTCCATATGCCAAATTCTTCCATTCTTCTTCACTCCCATCACCTAAACCTTGCACCCAACCCACTTACTTATTATCACTCTTGGCCTTCACCCATTTTTATCACAACATTTATTCACTCAATTAACCCTAAATCCTAAATCAAAAACAGATTTATCAAGGAAGAATATTTTTCTCCAGTTATGTTTGCAGCGAGTTAGAGTTGAAGTGGTTTTTGGGTGGGATAATAAGTACCTTGGATACATACGCATTGCAGATAAAGTTAAAACTAGGAGAGACTACAATATTAGGAAAGGGGAAAAAGAGAACAAGTTGTAATAGGTAAAGTGACAAATGACCTAAATTCTCTCACAATGTTCCATTGGATGAATTGAATAATACGTGGTTAGAATTGAGTGTGTAAAGGTAGATGTGGAAGGAAAGGAATTTTGAATTTAAATATGGAAGCATAATATTATTAGGTGAATTATTAGATGATTTGGGAAAAATGTGAAATTTTTGGTATGATGGTATTAAGAGAAGAGAGAGAGAGAGAGAGAGAGAGAGAGAGAGAGAGAGAGAGAGAGAGAGAGAGAGAGAGAGAGAGAGAGAGAGAGAGAGAGAGAGAGAGAGAGAGAGAGAGAGAGAGAGAGAGAGAGAGAGAGAGAGAGAGAGAGAGAGAGAGAGAGAGAGAGAGAGAGAGAGAGAGAGAGAGAGAGAGAGAGAGAGAGAGAGAGAGAGAGAGAGAGAGAGAGAGAGAGAGAGAGAGAGAGAGAGAGAGAGAGAGAGAGAGAGAGAGAGAGAGAGAGAGAGAGAGAGAGAGAGAGAGAGAGAGAGAGAGAGAGAGAGAGAGAGAGAGAGAGAGAGAGAGAGAGAGAGAGAGAGGGAAAAAGATAATAAGACCTTGAGAGGTTGTAATCATGCGTGGCTGGCTTATTATCTCTCTACAGTTGTTCTACAACTACCTACTACTCTTTTTGACTATGGGTCCTCCCATGGCAATTTTGATAAAGTACGGGGTATCTAATGCCATTCTGAGAAAAAAGCTTATGCGGATTCTTGAAATTTTGGTTCCATGCAGGGGCACTTTTGCCAACACAAAGTACAGCTAAACAAACACACGTACGCACGCACACAGCTAACGACTTAGCGTGAAGAAGTTGTCTACTGCCATGGATGGATAGGGATGTGAACACAAAGCAAACCAAAGTTAACAAAGCCTCTCATTTCTGCTCAGTGGAACTATGCCTTTTCTGCCCCCATTTAATATTAATAGTATTATCAAATTCTCTTCAAAATATGCATTAACTTACTTTTTATGTCAATAATAAGCTTCTTAAATAATCTATATATTCTTTTTCACAATTTCTGTTTTTTATTATTATTTTATGGGTGGATAGTTTGGAAAGAGATAATGCCCTATAATAATATTGAAAACATATGTGCTATGCTACCGTATTCCTATCATCTCCCCTTGCCAAATTCTCCTATCTCAGCTCCATGAACTCCTTCTTTTGAGCCTTTTAGCTTCATTCTTCGTGTTTAGTTGTTGTCTTGCTGTTTTTTTTTTTTTAATTTTTTTTTTCAGTGTTTGGTTCTAAGAAATAAAAATCTCTCGAACACATTCACGTGCTTGTGTTGTTCTTGTTTGGTTCTAGGGCCATGAAGTGCAAGCTAGAGCTTCTTTGCTGAGTGATAGTGAAAATCGAATCTTTTGTAGGTTTAGTTTTGGCCCTTCCTTTTTGTTCTGCGTCTTGGTTGGTAGCTGCTGCTAGCTGACAAGATAATAAGGAGTATCAATTTCTGTTTAGAATTAGAAACCCAGAATCTTGTGATTCTTTTATTCTTTAAAGGGTATTTGTATTTTCTTATCCGCCTCAAATTTTCAGTGTTCATTTGCATTTCTGAATTTTAAGCTATTGGGGTGGATAAGACAGCATCTTATCAAGGTCACATCCCTTCTTATTATTACTATTACTATTATTATTATTATTATTTTAATATTATTATTATTATTATGTCCTTTTTATTTTTTCTTCCCCTTCAACCTACTTGTTTTTAGGAATTGGGTTTGTGCTGTTGTTCTTCAAAATCTTGAATTTCCTTCAATCACAAGCCTAAAAAGCTTTTAGTGAATAGGGGTGCGTGTGTGTTAGCCTTGTGAGGATTTGTTAGATTCTGTGGATTTGACAGCGGTTCTCTCCTCTCACACAAGCCTACCTGGAATCAGCTAGAGTTGACACCCACAACCTCTTGGAACTGTTTCTTTTTAACTTGTGTTGGTTACTGTTGTGGATGAGTTTGCTCCATGTAGTTGGGTTTGGTCTAAAAGTGGGGCATCTACTTTTGGTGCTATGTTGCTGGGTTGTGTCTGTCGTTTACCTTAACTGGTTTATTAGCAGTGGAATTATGGACACTAAGATGGGTTTTCCAGGTGGTGGTGGTGGTGGTGGTGGTGGAAAGATGTGGCACATATGGTGGGAGAAGATCTCAGGGCAGGGTTGCAAAATCCACCAACAGTACTACCAGTATATTGGCTCTAAGAAAGTGAAGAGAGCGTTGTGGAGGAAGCTTTTGCTGACATGGGTGGTGGGTTGGATTATAGTATCTTTGTGGATCTTGTGCTACATGAGCTTGCAAGGTATTGAGAAGAGGAAAGAAACTCTGGCAAGCATGTGTGATGAAAGGGCTAGGATGCTTCAGGATCAGTTTAACGTCAGTATGAACCATATCCAAGCCATGTCCATTCTGATCTCCACCTTTCACCATGCCAAGAACCCCTCAGCCATCGATCAGGTACTACTCTTTATTTGCTATTGCAAATCAGGACCTAATTCCTCACCTTTTACTTTTAGTCTTCGTTTATTATGCTCCAAGAAGATATGTTAGCTTAATTTTTGTTCACACGGAGTTCTGAGGAGTTGTTTCATTGTCATTAATTTTGTTGTCTAACAGCATTTCTCCCCCCTCTTTTGTGGAAAAATATTGGGGTTTTAATATTATATTTGGCTAACAGGTTACTGAACTTGAGCTGCTGGAAAAGATGGAGTAGATACCAATTTCTTTTAACCTATCATCTTTATCTCTCCTCTGCTAATCAATCTAACTTCCAAAACTTGCAGAAAACTTTTGCAAGGTACACAGAAAGAACAGCTTTTGAGAGGCCTCTTACAAGTGGTGTTGCATATGCTGTAAGGGTGCTCCATTCTGAAAGGGAACAATTTGAAAAGCAACAAGGGTGGACTATCAAGAGGATGGATACTCTAGAGCAGAACCCGGTTCATAAGGACGATTATGCCCCAGAGGCATTGGAGCCATCCCCCGTCCAGGAAGAATATGCTCCTGTCATCTTTGCACAAGATACAATTGCACATGTGATCTCTGTTAATGTGCTTTCTGGAAAGGTAGGTTTCTTATACTTGTAAAATTTTATGTGGAGCTCATCTGAGCCATATATAGTTTATTATGAAAATGCTATGCAATTGACTTAGATGTTTTGATGAAAATTTTAATCCATCCATTCTAAGCTCTTTATTCCTGGTTGTATAGTTTTTTACTGGTCGTCCCGTGGTCATTCACTATGTTATGGGAGAATATTTTTGAAGAAAAAATTATGTATGCTCCCAGATTGTTGTTTTTGTATCCTTATTCTTTCTTTCTCTTGGCTGTCCTGATGGGACTGCTCCTAGTGGAGAATATACGTGAATAGTCTCTAATTTGATGAATAACACAAAGCTGAATTGAGACACGTTGTTCATGTTCAGTGTCTGAGTTCTATGGCAATTTTTCTGGAATTATGGTTGTCACAGTTATTCACCTATTGATCAACAGGAAGACCGTGAAAATGTGCTGCGTGCAAGAGAATCAGGCAAAGGGGTTTTAACTGCACCCTTCAGGCTGCTCAAAACAAATCGTCTAGGGGTTATCCTGACATTTGCTGTCTACAAGAGAGATCTGCCATCTAATGCAACTCCAAATGAAAGGATTCAAGAAACTGATGGGTGTGCCTAAGTTTTTAATTTTTTTGCATCGGACTTTCATTAGTTTTTTTCTGGTTTTTTATCATTCATATAATTTAGCTTATTCCCTTTTGTTCATCTAAATCTCTGAAGTAACTAGTCTACCAAGTAACTAATCACTGTATTTAAATTTTGAGAGAGAAGATTCATGAACTCTATTAATGTAATAAGGGTGAATAATTATTGGATCTTTCTTGGATAATTAGAAGTTTTGAAGTAACAAATCTACGTTTAAATTCAATAAAGCTGATGTGAAAAAGAGAAAAAAGACCATGAGCACAGTTAAAAAGAATAGCATTTTTATGTCTTCACTTCTGCTTGCTTGGCAGGTATCTTGGGGGAGTCTTTGATGTTGAGTCATTAGTGGAGAAATTACTTCAACAACTCGCTAGCAAGCAAACTGTAATTGTTAATGTGTATGATACTACAAATCATACTCATCCAATTGCCATGTATGGTTCAAACGAATCAGGGGATGAGTTCTATCATGTCAGCACTCTTAACTTTGGAGACCCTTTCAGGAAGCATGAGATGCACTGTAGGTAAGAGTAATGCTACAGAAGGATTCGAAAATCTCCGTCCTCCTTAATGCTCAATGTAGTTTGTAAGAATAACAGTGCCACCTTGAAATAGGTAGAAGATATATTAAATTCAAGGTGTATTAATGTCATATGAATTAATACTTCACAATCTTGTGTTGTGGTTTGGCTGAGCACTAATTATTTTACAATTTTTTTATCTGGAGTTGTCACACATTTTTGGGTTCATCGAATCTAATGATTTTTATTAATACATTACAATGATTAAAATGTGCAAGATGTTAAAAGACTTGAACTATTCATGAAATTCAAGCTTGATGCTATCACAGGTTCAAGCAGAAACCACCATGGCCATGGTTGGCAATAACTACTTCATTTGGTATCCTTGTTATTGCATTCCTTGTTGGATATATTTTCCATGCCACTGTGAATCGAATTGCCAGAGTAGAAGATGATTTCCGTAAGATGACGGAACTTCAGGAACGAGCTGTGGCGGCTGATATTGCAAAATCCCAGGTATGTAAATTTTTTAAAATATACTTTTTTTCTTGTTTTGGCTTTACTCATTGATCATGTGGGCTTAATCAATTGTAACTGCAGTTTCTTGCTACTGTTTCCCATGAGATCAGAACACCTATGAATGGTGTTTTAGGTGAGTTGTATTCTGTATTGCTTTCGTCTACAATATCCAATGTTTAACTATAGACATTCGCAAAAAGAGCTTGTTCAGCCATGACCCTGCTCTAAATTGAATTTTCAGGGATGTTGCATATGCTTATGGACACAGATCTAGATGTAACCCAACAGGAATATGTCAGGACAGCACAGGAAAGTGGAAAAGCTCTGGTGTCACTTATAAACGAGGTTTTGGATCAAGCTAAGATTGAATGTGGTAAGCTAGAGCTTGAGGCTGTGCTCTTTGACATACGGTCAATTTTGGATGATGTATTGTCGCTATTTTCTGAGAAGTCTCAAGGAAAAGGAGTAGAGGTAATAAATCTCTACTGTTGCCTTTTTATCATATGAATGGATTTTCAAAATGTGTGTAGTCTAATTATAGTTAATGGCTTTTCATAATTTTTTTTGGGAAGCACAGTTGGCAGTTTATGTGTCAGATCAGGTTCCAGAATTACTAATAGGTGATCCAGGAAGATTTCGACAAATAATTACCAATCTCATGGGTAACTCAATTAAGGTAAGTTTATAGGTAGAGAGACGAAATTATGTATAATTGAAGTTACTTAGTCTGGTGTCAGTATGTCATGAAAGTAATTTAGTGATCTTACCTTGTGCTATATCCTTGCCTTATAGGCATGCTAAAGTTTTCATAGTCTCATGAAAGAAAAAAAAATCATCTATTACTCTTCTTGCAAAGCATGACTATTAGTAGAGCAGAAAATGATGTGTATTTGTTGAAAGTAACTGATTCTGTAATTGTTTGGCAGTTCACCGACAAAGGACATATTTTTGTCACTATCCATCTTGTTGAGGAGGTTGTCCATTCAATAGAGGTTGACAAAGAATCCAACTCGAAAAATACTTTGAGCGGTTCCGATGTTGCTGATAGTCGCCGGAGCTGGGAAGGATTCAGGGCTTTCAGTCAAGAGGGACCTCTTGGTTCCTTCTCATCCCCCTCCAATGATCTTGTCAATTTGATTGTATCTGTTGAGGATACAGGTGAAGGCATTCCTTTTGAATCTCAGCCCCTCATCTTCACCCCATTCATGCAGGTAGGTTCTTCCATTTCCAGAAAGCATGGAGGAACAGGTATTGGCCTAAGCATTAGCAAGTGTTTGGTTGGTCTCATGAATGGAGAAATTGGATTTGTGAGCATACCCAAGATTGGATCCACATTCACTTTTACTGCTGTATTCTCCAATGGACTCCGCAGTTCAAATGAGTGTAAAATTCAGCAAACCAGCAACCAACCTCAGTCTGCATCTTCAGAATTTGAGGGGATGACTGCTTTAATTATTGACCCAAGATCTGTCAGAGCAAAAGTGTCAAGATATCACATCCAACGACTTGGCATTCATGTTGAGATAGTTTCTGATTTAAACCAAGGGTTGCTAACGATAAGCAATGGGAATATAGTTATTAATATGGTCTTGATTGAGCAGGAGGTTTGGGATAGAGATTTAGGCTTGTCATCTCACTTTGTCAATAATACAAGGAAAATTGATCATGGGGTTCCTCCAAAGCTTTTCATTCTTGTTAATTCTAGTAGTTCTTTCAAAGCTAGTGTAAACATGGATGCTGATAATCCTACAGACATCACCAAACCTCTGAGAGCAAGTATGCTTGCTGCCTCACTACAACGAGCCATGGGTGTCCAAAACAAGGGAGCTCCTCGAAATAGAGAGCTTCAAAGTTTGTCTCTTCGCCATCTTCTTCGGGGCAGGAAAATTCTAATTGTAGATGACAATGCTGTGAACCGTACTGTAGCAGCTGGCGCATTGAAAAGGTATGGAGCGGATGTGGTTTGTGTTAGCAGTGGGGAAGATGCCATCGCTTCCCTGAAGCCACCTCATCAGTTTGATGCCTGTTTCATGGATATTCAAATGCCAGAAATGGACGGGTATGTATGCAACTTGAATACCTTTTTTTAAGAGTCTGATAATTTGTGATTTGGAGTAATATTTGAAATTTCTACAAAAATAGTGAAGAGATTTTAATTCTTTTATAGATGTCAAAGATAATTGCAAATATTTACTGAACAGTTTACCACAAAGGAAAACGTTTTGCACTACAAAATTTTGTGAAACAAGCTAATCTATATTGCACGCAAGGTGTTTGGAGTCTAACTTGCCACAGCAGTACTATAATTCATTTGACAATTCTATAAACAAAATTCTTAGGGATATTATTTATCATTAAATCTCTTCCTATAATTTTCTTTCTCAATCCCTTTTTAAAAGGGACAAAACCATGCAATGTACTCTCCTCATTGTGCCTCTAGTGATCTGTACATGCGTCCAAACCATCTTAATTCATTTTCTTGACAGTCTACCAATATCTCCTAGTATAGAATCATTCTCTATCTTGTTCTTTCTTGTGTAGTCTCTATCTTCATGTACTCATTTTTGTTATTCCCACTTTTTTTTTCTTGATGTCCTTTTAAGACTCGACTTTTACTACCATAAAGTATATTTGATCATATAATAGTACGATAGAACTTTTTTTTGAACTTGGTGAGCACATTGCTGTCATAAATAACCCTCAGAGGGAATTTGATACCAGAGTATGACCCATTGCACTTGCTTTCCAATCTTTATCCACAATAATAACCACAATCATTTCCCCGACTTTCTCTATATACCGAAATATAAATCTAGTAGTGTCAAACTCGTTAGCTTATTCTCTAACTAATACGTGATGCGAATCCTTCTCCAAATCGTAATGTCACCACCTTGGAAGACTTTACCTTCCAATGTACCAATATTCCAAGCATAAAGTCTAATCAGGCACTGCTAGAGTAGTTCCTTTACCCTCATTTGTCTAGATAAATGTGAGAACTCTTGTTTATTTAACACTACATTTGAGCGTTTGATGTAGCAGAGGTAGCTCATTCAACATTGTACTCAAGGCATACACAGTGATATTCTCAAGTGATGATCTTGCATCGACACACATAATCCATAGTTAGTGATCCATGTTTGAACCTTCAACAAATTTTATGTTGGTTTTCAAGGGCCAAACACAATTCTCCTCCTTAGTCCGGGCTTCTTAACCAGCTATGAACCCTGCATAAGCGGAGTTAATTCATTAGACAGTACTAAATAAAAAAGTTATTTGAATTATTAATTTATGTACTTTTTATTTCTAAATCCTTATCATCATGTTACAATTTGCAATGACAATTCTTTTCCAACAGTTTTGTAGCTACAAAGCGAATTAGGGAGATGGAAGAAAGTGTGAACAGAGAAGTATCAATGGATGAGAATGTTACAAACTGGCATGTACCCATTTTAGCCATGACTGCAGATGTGATACAGGCTACACATGAGAAATGTCTAAAGGATGGCATGGATGGATATGTTTCAAAACCATTTGAAGCTGAACAACTCTACAGAGAAGTCTCACGGTTTTTCCAATCATCTTGAAAAGAAAAATATAGTGCCGTTCTAAACTTGAGGATTATTGATAATGGAAGCATAGCTGTGTGTACTCGAGGACACTCTGAAGTGGGTAAGAGGTTCAGAAGTCTCCTGAGAGTAAATTCCCTATTTAACAGCCAGTGCATGTTTTAATATTTCACCACCTCAAAATTTGGTGGTTGTTCACTAGATACTACTGAAGAATGTTTTATCGCATCTGAAAGAAAAAGAAAATGGAAGGAAGGGGGGAAAATATTGTAGAAGTTCTAAAATGGTTCATTCTATCTTTTTGACCTATTTTGTTGTCTTTTCTGCTGTGTTGGAAGGTCCCCGGTTTAAAACATTGTTTTTGTGGCAGGGAGTGTACATAGGAGCCAAGTTTGATTGGTTGCAATTGAGTTGTAATTGGTTGTTAAGGGTACAAAAACCCATTATTCTTCCATGTAAAGTCAGGCTCTCATCTCATTCGAAATGATGGAGGCTGATTAAGACTAGGGTGTATTATAATACAGGTTCTGGAGTCTCATCCTTGTGTATGTAATAATACAACTTATAGTAATCTAGCCTAGGCACATTACGTTTTATGTGTATTGATGCATGTATCACAAGGACTTGATTCAGGTGAAAGGAAGAAAATGAGCTTCTTGGCATCAAGGGTAGGAAGTGCACCATCAATCTTTGTATATGACTCACAATAAAGATGGTCATTGATGTATCACAGCAGCTTTTGCTTCCTTTTGTTCTTAACAGTGCTGGAGTTCTGCTTGCAAACATGTAACTGATACATTATACTGTAGTGTTTGAGTGATCCACCATTTTTTGGCCGATTTGTACATTTCCAATGCTGGATTTCCTTTGACTCATTGCTTTGCTTTGCCTTGACATGTCCTGGAATGATTCTTTCCTTTTATTTTCGATCTCAATATTAAATTTTAAAAGCCCTAGGTGGATTTTAACGTGCAGTATGAAGGCATCACTCATTGGTTAACAGATTAACTAATGTTCTTAACGTTTTATTCGTCGTTCACATTTAATGATAGAGAGGCTATTGCTCTACAAATTGTTGTATTGTTCTTCATCAAAATTAGTAGCAGAGACGCCTTGTCCTTCGTGAAGGAAGATCTGGATTTTAGTTACAAACATTTATCCTCTTTTTAATTATCATATATTTAAAGATTGTGAATATGAATAAAAATATATGAATAATTTTTAATCTTAAAATTATTTTGAGTTCTTATACGGTTAATTGCAAAATAAACTTTCCTTGACTTGAGTAAGATAAAGTGATCTGGTTATAAATATGACATGAATTGTGAATGCATAGTTTTAACTTGTCTGAATTTTCTCTTTCATTGTAAGATCTTATATGACCTTACTTATAAAAAAATAGCATTTTTTCATGAACTCGATGTCGAGTATGATTGTATTTTTATCTTTCATTTGAAGTTCTTACTTAGAAAAATAGTAACAGGTCAATGAAAAAAAGAAACTAAAATTCCAAAAGAAAGGAACATAAAATAATGCATTGCTAAAACAAGAAATAAAAATTATGAATGTGAAAATGGTTAAAAAGTTGAAAACAACTGTAATGTCAACGTACATTGGAAGTTGCAACTCCTTCACAAGAAATGCACCATTATCATGCCAATGCCAATGCCAATGCCAATGCATAAATTATAAATATGAGTCTGATGTGAGTTCGAAATTCGATAAACTAACTGTTGTAAAATGCAAGTCTCTCACTTTCACTGCAACAGAACTGATATTTACATTGACTTTTTCTCCAAATCAATGTAAGTTCCAGACACTTGATTCTACAATAATACATGCATGCATCGATGTAGTAAGTCAGACTCTCTTCCCAGCACAGACTGTGACAACTTTACACATTTTAAAAGTTGCATTGCATCCTTTCAAATTACTCACTTTAAGTTTGATGTTTGGAGAAAGTTATTCAAAATAATGAGTTTAAATATGATTAAATTCATGATTAAGAAACAAAAATGTACTAAGAAATGAATTTTGATGGGTAGTTTAGATAGTAGAAGTGACCTTCCTTTCGATGATGTGATGGCCTTATCTATATTGTGATGGTTCCTTCTTCCTATCCTATGCCTACAGCATTCAGAATTGTTGAAGGTATGAAATTGTTCAGAATTTGGTTATTTGAAATCTGATGGCATGGCAGATATGTAGCAATAATTGGATAATAATTATAAGGGCACTTGATTGTTGGGTGGAAAAGACTGGAGACTTACACATTTCAGATATCGTATGTGGGGCTCACTGGTTCTGTCAATTTCACAATAAATTTTTCCACTCATTTACTAAACACTTATTGGCCTGGATATGGTTGTTTATTACCTGGAGGGAACTTGGTTCCAACACACATGAAAACGAAATCCATAACCAATTATCAATTCTTCAATCTTCAAATTCAAAATCACCTCTTCTTAGTCATACATGTACATTCATTGAGATTGAATTATCGTAAGATTCTATATCCATTAAAAGTGATGAGTGATCCATATTAACTAAAAATTATATTTAGATGAATAAATTTTATATAGATTAATTTTGAAGATAAATTAAATATAATAATTATTTTCTATTTTTATATAATAAATTTAGTTAACAAAATTATTGAACCTAAATTAAATATTTATCTAATAATCACTTTTTGTATTATTTATTTTTACTGAATCTATTCGATTTTATTGAATCTATTCGAAAATGAGATATTGTTATTATGTATTTATTTATTTTTTTATCTTATTTTATAATAATTTTTGTTGTTGATCTATATTATTTAAAGATAAGATTAATTTAGAATATTAGATGTGTATAAACCTTATCTTATGAATCGATTTCATGAAAATGAATTAGGTTTAAAGTTCATCTTTAATATGATATCAGAATCTATCATAAGATTGTTGAGCCTATCGGGTCACTCGCTATTATACCGTTATCGGACCACTCATAATTTTTTAGTTCTATATTCGAGTTGAAAAGGTTTCAATATGAGGAAGTATGTTAAAGATTCCAGATCATCTAGAAATAAGATCACTTTATTCATTATTCATTAGTTTTATAAGAATGAATTATTCTTAAATTTTATTTCTAATAAATTTTTAATTATTTTTATCTTTATTTTTTATTATTTTATTATTTTATTGATATGATTTATTTATCAGAATCGATGATATAGAGTAAATGAGATTATTACTACATATGAGAGTAAAGATATATAAGTAATTCCAACAAAAGAGAAATATGTTGGAGATAGATTCATCCTATAAAAAGTCATTCAACAAGGATCATACAAAAACATTAGTCGTTTCTAGATTTATTATGGGACCACTGTGTCTGAATTTGGGAATTCGATCCTCCCCAGATTCATTAACTCTTCATCTGTTCACCATGCTTTTGTTTTTGCAAGAACAATCTGACGAAATAAATATAACTTGTGTGACAAGTAGCAATAAATAAAAGTAACTCTCAACCCCATGGAAAACTAAACTCATTAAATTACTCAGTCCCAGAATGAATTCAATTTTATTAAAATTTCAAATTCACTTATTCTTGATCAAACATTATTTTTTTTAATTTTTAGTTGCCACTAAATTAATGATTAAAGTGATGTATTTATAAAAAAAATAAATTATTTTAATATATTTGTTGTAAAGTTACATATTTATTTCTTCTTTGTGTAAAAAACTTTTCATGGAAGTGATTACTATAAGATAAAACCAGTATATTGGGTCTTTGTGGTAAGATCTTCTACTGATTATTAGATATAAGATTTTCAATGCAAATCCAACCGATAGGATTAATTAATACATGTTTTGCTTGGGAGGAAATGTAGTTAGCATATGTTCACAAATACTCTATCTTATTTTCTTTTTCAAAATTCGTCAACAAAAATATTGTATAACCTTTTACACTATTTCAGTCTTAAATATTTAGTTATTTTAATAGAAAATAAAGATTTGAAGAAATATGTAAACTTACAGCAGTCGAAGTACTTAGCAATAAAATTAAGAATTAAGAAAATAAACTTAAATGAAAAATTATTAGGCAGTTGAAATTGAATATTGTCTATAATTTGAGAATAATTAAAATTATGTATTAAGATTAGCATAAATGTCGATATGTCCGAGTGGTTAAGGAGACAGACTTGAAATCTGTTGGGCTACGCCCGCGCAGGTTCGAACCCTGCTGTCGACGTTTTTTTTTTCGGTTTTTTAATATATTTTTTCACGTTTTTTTTCCGGTTTTTTAATTTATTTTTTCACTATTATAAAAGTAATGACGTATTTTTTTATAAGAATATGGTTAAATATTTTTTTAATTTATTCTTATTATTAATTTGATCGTCTATTTGTTTTAATTATAGTAAATTTTATTTTCATTATTATAAAAATACTATTTTTTAATAATATTTAATGTAGTACTGATGTAATTTTTTATAATAATATGTTTAAATATTTTTTATTATTAATTTTATTGTCTATTTATTCTTTTTTAAAATTAACTTAATATTATCTTATCTATCAACGTGTTAAATTGTCGAAAAAATAAAATTTGATACTGATATTATGAATTTTAATATATTACTGATGTGATTATATTTATTAATGTGATATTTACATGTCAGAATTATATTTATTAATATTGTTTTATTTTATCAGCATCTGTATTATAAATGTAATATATTATATTAATTTAATTATTTTGATAAAATAGAAAAAATGATTCATTTAAAAAAAAGAAAAGTATTTAACCTAAGATTATAAATTTGATACGTGAAAAAAACGCTAAAGGGTGTATATAATAATTTATAGGATATAAGAAGGGGAGAGAGAGAGAGAGAGAGAGGGAGAGGGAGAGATGGATCCAGACGCGGTGGCAAAGGCATTCGTAGAGCACTACTACTCCACCTTCGACACCAACAGGGGGGGTTTGGCCAATCTCTACCAGGAGGGTTCCATGCTCACCTTCGAAGGCCAGAAGATCCAGGGCGCTTCCAACATCGTCGCCAAGCTCACTTCCCTCCCTTTCCAGCAGTGCCGCCACTCCATCACCACCGTCGACTGCCAACCTTCCGGTGACAACGCCGGCGTGCTCGTCTTCGTCAGCGGCAACCTCCAGCTCGCCGGCGAACAACACGCTCTCAAATTCAGCCAGGTCCTCCCTCTCTCTTTCTTAGGGTTTTTTCCCACTCCGATCCTTCGATTTCCGCTATTAATACTCCATTTCCGTTTCGATCTGTTTTCCTTTCATAATTCTCTCTTTCTCTTTCTGCTTGTGACTGCGTTCGTCGACTTTGACGTGCTTTCTAATATACCGAAGATTGCCTATTGTTTTTTAATTTCGCTCCTGGATTTTATTCACGTTTATTTCGTTGAAGATGTTGGTTTTTTCCTCCGTGAAACCTAAATTGTTTAGTGTTGGAAGGATTTAGTTTGTTATGAATGCTATTGACTGCTGAATCTGTGAGGGAGAGAAGAGAGCTGGTGAGGGAGGAATTAGGAAGGTTATCGAATGGTCGTGTTTAATGAATTAGAATCATTGGAGAGGATGGCCAGTTTGTGATTGGAAATCTAGGGTAACTGCAGAGTCAAAGTTTGTTTATCTTTGGTAATTATGGTAGTGGTACATATTTTTCATCATTGGAAGTAGTAACGAATACTGGTGGGGACTCTGAGCGCACACAATGTAGATACTCTCCTCCTCTTAATATGGTTTATTCTATACCCAAAGTGGAATTACCAGGATTCAAACGTTTGACCACTGTGCTAAGGGACATAAGTTGTTACTACTTGTGCCAACCAATATTAGTCAGTCAAGGTTTGTTTAGAGTAGAAAGTGGCAAAATAATTATTCGTCCTTTTGTATTTCAATTTTAGTGGACTGTATTAATTGGATCAAAGTTTTCTTTGGATGGTTATGGATTGGATGACAGAACATCTGATGGATAGCCAAAGGCAACCTGGTTCTCCTTATTATTATTGTGTCTTCAATCACACTGTTGACAAGTGAAAGTTCTTTAAGGTCTCAATTTTCAGATGCTTTGGAAATGTTTCACGAGCTCAACCTTCTTCCACATGTGTTCTTATCAGTGGCTGTTCTTGGCTATTTCGTTGATATTTGCAAGCAAAATTATTGCACTTTTCTTTATCATTGCTTGGGTAGGTTATCTAAAATTCCCCCCTTCCAAATTGCTACTTAGACTGAATTTGAGTTCAATTTGGAAGCCTGCAGGGGTCCTTCAATAGTTTTATTTCATCAATTGCCATCAGCCTGACTTCCTATTATTCTTATAAGGTTTCAATGGAATTGCACAAGAATTACACTAGTGGCTTCATATTTAGTGAAATTTCAATATCTATAAGTAGAACTTGTTCAATTCTAACCACTTTGTAAGCAGGTGGGATTATGAGATGGGTTTGTCAAGGTGCTGCATCAACTGTCACTCTCTCCACCAAAATTGTTTCCCTTAAAAATTAAAATCAATGATCCTTACCAAAATAAACAACTGAAACTTGGCAAGTCAAAGATGTTAAAGTTGACAATGGAGTTTATATGAAAGTTAAGCATTGATCCTTACCAATAGGTGACTTGCAAAATTGAAGCCTTCCTCTTGGTTGAGAACTAGTTCTCTCTTTATATTTAATTTAACCAGTTTTTTAATTGTCACTACTGAGCTGTCACTAATTTGTTCTGTTCTATTTATCAATAAATATAAGGAGCGTAAAAATTTCTGAAAAGCAAAGATGGATTGAATAGTTTTCTGTTAAAATAATCAATAGATGGAATGGGTTGTTCACCATCTATTTAATGAATCATGAATGAATTGGTTTTTATTAATAATATTGTAGGGGTCTTCTTTGTAATTTCAGAAAAGGATTAAATTTGTGGAATGATGATGGGTAAAGAAGGATTTAATGTGATTGCAATTATTTAAATTTACTTTTTTGTTTGATGTTCTCTATAGTAATATTAGTAGTTGTGATGCACTCATTGTACATTGAACTAAGTGTTTGACTCTTGTTAGAGGAGCTGAATTCTTGATTCTGAAAGGGAAAATAATGGCTTGTCCAAATCCTGTTATTTCACTGAAATGTTGCCTACGTGTTGAAGTGGAATTTTGTCATAAGTTTTTACTTCCATAGCAAATTTTTGTTATTCCGTACTATGCATGTACTCTTATACTGGAATTGTGTATTATATTTTTCCTGTGTACGTAGAAATATTCTTTGTATTTTGGTGGGCCTATCCTCTTTTTTTTTTTTTTTTCTTGCTCTACTGTTTCTCTAATTTCAGTTAATCACAAAATGTCATTCTCTTTTCAGATGTTCCATTTGATACCAACTCCGCAAGGAAGCTATTATGTGTTAAATGACATATTCCGCTTGAACTATGCATGAAGATAGACCATCAAATACATGAGCTGAAAGACCATAGAAGAAGCTTGCCCTGTAGCTAGCTGTTTCAGATTGGACATTTGAAATTGAAAAAGGGTTATTTTTTTGGTTGGTTGTGTGGAATCCTTAATTGTGCCTGTTGTGTTTAGAATTTTCTGTTGTGACTGGTTTAAAAAAGAACATTGAAGGATAAATTGTTGAAAGATTACCGGGTATTGAAAATTGAAAACTTTAATATATTTGTGATCCAAACTTTGGATGCAAGCATCTTGATCCACTTTACCTCTATAAATTAGTTTATGCTTGTGTGTTGCTTTCCATTTGCTTGCTGAATGTTGTTTTCTTCACCCTAGCAACCAACTTCCATATCTCTCTACTCGGGCTGTTTATCTTTTTCCTTTTCTCCCAAAAAAGATAATTAGCTTAGATGCTATAATTATCAAATCTGTATCGAGAAAGGAAACCTCTATTTACATCCTTGTCTTTGGGACACCCTCTTTACGTGGTAACACCCAGTGCGAGAGCGAGAGCATCGTTGTTTATGTATTCGTTACCGTAACAATGAGAGCAATGCTGACTGCAGTCTAACATATCATCCAAAGATGCTACATTTTCAGATACACTATCTATACTCGAGGAAATGCAATATTAGCTTAGTCCATTCAATTTGAAACCCCACTCTACTAGCATTCAACACCATTTTATATTTTACAAAACAACAATCTTCATCGCCCTTATCACTATACAATCAAGACTGTCTCAAACTAATAAGTCAGCTTGTTCTAAGCATCTAAAATACAAAGACCATCGAAATGGTTGTTGAAATTAATCATTCAGAAGAATGAAGATTAGCAAAGGCTAGCGTTGCTCCTAGGGAAATGGATAGAAGTCATCTTCCATAAATAAGGCATTCCCCACAGAAGTTGTTGATGATGCTTCGTCACTCGTACCCGCAAGTTCAGCCTGCCAAATAATTGACAAGTTATGCATTCACAGCACAAAGCAATTGCTCTCTAAAGTCAAAATGGTTCATAGCTCTATAATGTATGTTTACTATTTTAGATCTTATATGATGTAAGCTAGAAGTGTTTGAGAGTTTATATACTAAGAATACAGAGTTTTTTTTAATAGAAAACTTTCAAAAGTTCTTTTAGTTTTGATCCAAACATATTGTGTGTACGGAATGCCCTATGAAAGCCTCATGCCATACAATGTTTAAAATTTTCAACCAGTGGCGAACTAACCCAGATGCTAAAAAAGAGAAAATGTCTAAAACACTTAAAACATTGTCGTTTATAGAGTAATTTACCTTAGCTTGACGATATTTCTCAAGCATGCGATGATATTGCTGACGAGCATCTGGTGAGTCGACCATGGACAGCACTCGTGAAACAGCCTTTTCAATTTCTACATCCACTTTCTGTTTTCGGAACACCTTGAGAATATCTTCATCTTCATTTTCAGTAACGTCCATCTCTTGTCGGAAACCTCTTAAACCAGCTCCTTTTCTCCTCCATCGTAGCACAACCTTGTCCAAGATCCCAACTGCCCATATTACCTTGTAATGCTTCCTAACCTGGTAACCCCTCACATGAGCCTGCCCAAATAAATTAGAAATAGGTTGATATTAATGCTTTTAAAGATCAAAGTATGCACGCGCATGTTTCGTTTAAAAATCAAAATTATTCACCATTCAAAGAATCTTTAAGTGCTAGTTATATATAGCTTACGAAAAATATGAACGTAGTTCTTGGTATTCATTTGTTCCAGGCAAACTACAAAGTTGACATTTATTACCTGTATTTTCACTACTTTTTGGCGCAATGATAAGAAATCTTTGCGACCTTTCCAACCACGATATTTCTTCTGAATTGATAAAGCAGCCGAATTATGTTCACGCGAGTTTCGAAAGGCAAGTTTTGACATAGCAGAAATTTCTGGAATACTACCAATGCCACCTACACTCGTACCATATCTATCTATACCAGCAGCTGCTTCTCTTGCTCTCCGTTTCCTAAAAGAATGTGAGCGAAAAGCAGATTGTATCCGCGCAGCTGCCTGAGTTACATTTCTGACAGCAGCCAAGGTATCTTTGAGTGACGCCTGATCCTCATTTGCACCAAGATTTTCCTTGGACACACTGGTAACAGTCATATCTGCCTGAAGCTCAGCAGAATCTTTAGATAATTCGCTCTCTTCCAGTACAAGTGATGATAGGTGGCTTGTCACAGCTACCTCTGAAAGATACCCAGCTAGCCCCTTGTTTCCTTTGCTCGCTGCAATAGATGCAGCAGTTTTACCGGCTGGATCTTGTGCAGTTGGATCTGTCACAGCGCCAGCAGATGCTCCAGAAGCTACAAGTGAAGCAACCATTTTTTCCCTATATGGAATAACAAAACTTTAGGAAAATAACATCCAAAATACTTTAAATGGAACAGATAATTATATTTCATGATATGATCATCAGTTCAGACATATTTCATGGAAGTTAAATAATCAGTTAACATAGTAGCAAGCCCTCTAGAATTTTATTACCTTCCGAAACGAGCAGCCCAATGAAGGGCAGTCCACCCATTGATGTCACGGAAATTTATATTCACTCCACAACTAAGAATAGGGTTCAAGGCCCACTCAAAACCCAACCCAGCAACCATGTGAATAATCCCTTGCTCTTTCCTGGACAAAGAGCAGCCTGTCTCTTCATCTCTTTCCTGAGATCTGCAAGAAAGCCACTGTTGAAGCTTATCCTTTAGAAGCTCTTCAAGAAGCCAATCAATTGTGCTAGTGGACGTTCCACTGCCAACTAGAAGAGCCTCTATAATGTGGCTCCATGAGTCATCATCAGCTTTCTGTTTTATGAGAGGAATTCCAGATTCTATGTTGTCATTCTGTATTGTTGATGCAGAAAGAAGCATCTGGCCTAATCTAACAAGTAATAACAGCTCTTCAGGACTTCTAGTGGCTTCTATTTCCGATTGAGTACATCGGGTGCAACTATAGGCCTTATCACGATATTCAAACTCTCTGACTTCACTGCAAGACTCCCGGTTTCCAGAAGTAATGCACAGAGTAACCTTTCCAGGAAGGTGAGGTGGAGCTTCACAACAGATTACACCATCTTGAACTATCTCAACAGGAAGTTCAACATCACCAAGCATGCAAGCCCAGGTAGAATCTGACGGATGGCAGAGAAAAGACCCAACAATGATGACCTGTGCATAGAGTATGGAGCTTTAGGAATCAAAATTGGATAAAATCAACAGGAAATATGACTTCAAGATAAGAAAG
Organism: Macrotyloma uniflorum; assembly: GCA_016859785.1. Lineage (NCBI taxonomy): Eukaryota > Viridiplantae > Streptophyta > Magnoliopsida > Fabales > Fabaceae > Macrotyloma > Macrotyloma uniflorum. The sequence goes on from BDMB01000027.1 coordinate 1,415,912, forward strand.
TTGAAAGAGAAAAAAGAGATACACAGCTTATGAAGTCTTAAATGTCCAAAGACACAAGCTTGAGCAACATTTCCCTAACCTATTATTTATAAATAGAATGAGCTTTATATAAAATTGCTTTATACCACCACTACCACAAGAATTTCATATAGATTTTAACAAAGTTAAGAATCTATTTTAAAACTTTTCAAGAACCGAGGTAAGGTTTAAGCACCAATAGTTCTTATTGGAAACAATGCGACTTTCATTTCACTGTTCAGAAGATGCTTCTAATGCAAATAGTAATAAATCATTGCATAAGGTATGCAAGTATTTGGGGTTTGAAGGCACAAACCTTAGTAGTCTCAGTGGCATAACCCCATTCTGGAGAGATAGTTTTAATAGTAAATTTCTGTTTTTGTGCAACAGTCAAGCTTGAATCTGCATTTAGAGGTTCTACAATTTGGCTTTGGTCAAACAATGTTTCATAGTAGTCAGAATTAATTACTCGTGTTTCCACCATAGAAGAATATGCAGGAAATTTGACTTCATCAACACCTTGAGGTGGTGAGAAAACAGCTGATAACATGAGAGGGGAATCAGAAGTTGAAGAAACTCCAAAATATGCTAAAAATGTTAAGTTAATAAGGTGAAATTAAATCATACAGCTTTGAGAATTAATACTGTTGAAGTTGAGCCAGTGACTGTTTTCCAGGTTGGAAACTGGGGCTAGTACCCTTCTCGAAGTTACTGAATTTTCCTGCTTTAAGAATCAAACATTTTAAGAATTGCAGAAAACACAACAGAATCATTTCAACATCTGATCAAACATAAATTGCAAAATCATATAAAGTTTATGCATAATGTCTAAGAAATACTTACATTTTCAGCTGTCATGTTTACATTTTTTGGTGGTAAGTTGACAGCAGTTGAGGACTTACATGATTCCAGCACCCCTGTCCATAAAGCGTTTTCATTTCCATCAGGGTAACCATGGTCTATTAATTCACGATAACATTCACCACCATCACCTATAACAATAAACACTTTTAGTATCTTTTTCCTTTCTCTCTTCCCAGATGATGTTTCCATAATGAAGAGGACAAAACAAACTACAAAGAGCTGAATTTCAATTGAAATTCAAAATATTCAAGTTATAAAAGAAGGACTTGAACGGATTACTAATTTACACGGAAAAACTTCAAGCTGAGCCAAAACCATAATAACATCACACACAAATCTTTGGCCACAAATGTAACAAAAGATCGAGTGAGCAGAGTGTCAGAAACCCAAACATACAACCGGTAGATTCTGAACAGGCAAGTGAGCTTTAAGCAACGATAACTTTTTATCTAGGTGTAGGTAACAGGGTCCATATGATATCAACAGAAATCTCCTTTTGAGCCTCTTGTCGTTTCAAATTTGCAACCAGGATTTTCCCTTTTTCAGACTAATTTTGAGCCCACAATCCATCGTATAAGATCTTTTGAAGCTGTTTTAGTATTTTCCTTGTTTAATTTATGACTCTTAATTTGGGTTGGCCATCACCACCCTATCAGTACAGTATGTTATGTGATGTTCTCCGTAGCCTCTTTTAAAATCACATCACAACCTTTCCTCTCAGACTTCAAATTTGCTTGTTATTATTAAAGGTTTAATCAAGTGCTCGTCAGCCACATACAATTTATCAAGACTAGAACATTTTTTTTTTTTTTTCTTTGTCAACCGTAAAAGAAAAAACACTTTATATGTTATGAAACATGGAATTTTCCAATCAAACCTTTACAGCCTGCTCCACATTTTTATGTTTTTATATAGTCTACTCGAGTACTGTCAATTTCAGAGAAACCTAGCTGTGAATAAGTTGTTTAGAACCATTTTTTTTTTTCCTTGTTACATGACTCGTAATAAGAATCACATTCTCTTAAGATTCATTTAGGGAAAGACCCAAGTCGCACAATGACTAGAGATAGTGCCAAAATAATGTTAGATAAAATGCAAGACAACCCTCCTCCTAAAAGCTAGCTTTCAGAGTTGGGTAATTCTCAAACCCAAAATTCCAATAGTTCACACAAGACAACTGGCATATAATAATTGGGGGAGTTAGGTTTTGTTGAGAAAAATTAAACAGAAACACCAAAAAAAGTGGCTATGATAATTGTGAACGATTTAATCTAAACAGGCATGCTATAAATTTCCATCAACAAATTACAGAAAATTAGCATGCCAAAGTAAGATGTTGCAGCAAGCACAGTGTTAAATAAGTAGAAGACAGATATCTGTATGCAAACAGGTTAAACTACAATATAGATTATGCACTCAGATATTTCACTAATTTAAACCATGTGTTCTCAACAGCTCAAGTTTGTTTTATTTTACCTTGCCTTCCATTATATTCTTCATAAAATAGCCCTTGATCATCAGGTCCAGAGAAAGCTGCAGATTGCTCTTGATTGCTGATCACCCTTTGATTGTGCTGAGGGTTTGAATCATTTGCTGTTTCTAGCTTATTGCAGAAGGGAGCAATATCTTCAAAGCTGTCCTCATTCAAACTTAATTGTACCTCCAATCGGCGCAAAGCTTGAGTAACCTCAAGCTCAGATGACGTTCCTGATTCTGCATCCGTTCCATCCACGTGATCCATTTTATTGTTCAGAACGAATATATCAGAGGTAACTTCTGTAGATGCAGGACTGGAGAAACTCTGATTAGGGTCATATGAATCACCAGGTAAGGATGTCGACCCTGGATTCTGATTAGAGTATGGGCTAGGACTCTGACTAAATGCAGAAGAGTAACTTGGTGACAATTGTGCGCCAGCTCCAGAACTGAGTTTTCCCTATAACATGTGAGTGCATAATTAATGCAAAACTCAAAGATGGCCTGCACAACAATGTTGCTATGCACATGCTGAATAAAATAATAGAATCAAATAACTCCCATCCAAGATACCAAATATGATTCTTGAGAAGATTTAAGCATATTTTCATTCGTGAAAAGGAAACAATTAGTTGAGAAAAGCTATAGGACAATGCAAATCTTAGGAATAATTTCAGACTTTTTCTTATATCAATTGCCTTTATCTTAGACAGAATTAAATACCAAGGATTCATATGTAGAAAAATGGTATCCAAGGTGCATCTGGTCTTAAAATTAGGATATGGGAGGTGAGATGTAGGCATCCTTGTTGGTAAGTTCTGGTTGGTAGAGGAGCATAAAGGCATGTTCATAAACTTAGGGAATAGAAAAAGTTTCAAGAAGTTAAGAGAATGTATGGGGAATGGCTTTAATTCATAGTTGAATTGTTTTCCACAATAATTATTGAAGATTCTAATTGTGAACTATCAATATAAAGAATTTTACCCTGCCAATCAATTAGAAATAACCCTAGATATTAATTTTAAAGTAATTATTACAAAATTCAACAATTTTATCATACATGACAATCTATGATTAGGTGATAATGGAAAAACTTTTACACTATCAGAGCATACAAATTAAATTCATTATCAAATGAACATATGCCACTTTGGAAGCATACGTGTACATTTAAGAAGTTTGAAAATAGAAACTGAGAGAGGGAGTTACCACACGGATGTAATAGCAATGGTGAATAAAAGAATCAACATACCACTTAAACAAGAAATGTAAACAACTCATGGACAATTGCATGAACCATCTACAGAGTAAATTTTAAGAATACAAAATAAATGTTTTAATTTCTTGAAACAGGAAAATGAGTGAAATATAAAAAGGGAAGAGAACTGTAAAATAACTAATCAGAAACAGGTAGGACAGAGCAATCTTGCACAAAAAGGTTCTCAAATTTTTCTCAAGGGACACTATGCACAAGGTACAAGTCTTATTATCATGTTTATCTGATATCACGTATCGGAGACTCACCTCACTTGTGTTTCTATAATGCACAAGAACAATATGCTCATATTCCCTGCAAACAATAGCAAGACTGATTATGAACAATTACAATAACAAATTTACAAGCATATCTCAAATAGTTATGAACATCAAAGGCTATTTTGTTTCAAGTCTAGGCTAATTTAATCTCTGCAATTCATTTAATGTTTAGTTACTACCTCTAGGAGGACTTTTTTTCCCGAATATTGCATGTTTGTTTTAAGGGATAGAACATGTATATAAGCATAACAGTAATGTATGAGGGATATGCAGTTAGCTAATAGTTAAAATTTACTCACGGATCCAACATCCAATAGCTCCGCCTCTGGAAACTAGGGTTCTGCTCTCCATGTGCATAGTAACAATTTAGGGCTTCAACATTTCCAACCTATTCATGCAGATTATTAAAACATTTCTATTGAAGAAATCAGCATATAGAATACCATTGCAAAAATAAATGGTGGCCTAAACTCAGAAATATAGCAACAGTAAGTGAACAATGTTCTGAACATGCTCAAAAGTACCCCTGAACAAAAATCAATTATATGTAATATATATATACTATATATATACTGATAGACAAATCATTCATTATCTTTTTCAAAAGGAATTTTGGAAGCACATAATTGGCAGCTTGTTTGGACAAGCTTCTGTAGAAGAAAAAATGAAATGAACTTCTCCATAAAATAAAATTAGTTTATGGATAAGCAAATTTGTAGAATTTTTTTTTCTTATTTTTCTTTCCTAAAAGTGTTTATGAAGAAATTTGTCCAATGCATTTGAAAATGAAACTTCTAATAAGGATTTTTAATTAACACCATCTGTCACTAGTCACCATGTTTGAGACATCTATTCAAAGTTTTGAATATAATTATAAAAATTAAGGAATCTTTCCCCCCTCTTACATACAGATTTATGGACTGTATTGCTACAACTGAGACCCCCTCTAGACACTAGCTAATAAGTGTTCCTTTTTCACGGAACCTAACAAGAAAAACAGCACATACACTAGTAAGTAGCTACACACCTTCAGCCGTTCGTGTGCTTCTCCCACAGTTCTTCCATCTCTTTTCTTGCGCCAGTTATGACCATCTTTCCGGAAGAAACGCAAGACTCTTTTGTTAAACAGAAAAAGGGATCCACCTGTTAAGTAGATCAAATTATAATGTTGACAATCAGCATTTTATAGTCATTCTGAATAAACAGTCAAGAATGACAAAGGTTATCATTTTGCTAATTCCTATAATCAATCAGAAAAAGGGAACACGTATGTTACTGGTTGGCTGTTGCGGGGGCTCTTGGGTAAGCTGGAACTTTTCATGATTCTGTAAAATGTACATAACTTCTGCAGGCTTCAGCCATCTGGCCTGAGCCTCTTGATGCAGATCATTAATATCGTATTCGTAACCTGAAACAAGAATAAATAAGTCAAACAAGTTAGAACCCTTTCTATCATCATCATTGTTTTCTTTTGTACCTTCATAGAGTAGATGAATTAGATAAGACCGGGACATTTTAATCCGTTAATAAGAACTTCACAATGCAACTAACAACTTAAATTTTTCTTCTCTGTACCACCAGTCAATTACTCCAATATTCCATATCATTTGGAAGCAAAATGTGTTACGAACAGCAAAATAATTTAGTAAATTAAATCAAAAAGCAAAAAAGCATGTTATATAGAATATACTAAAATGCCTTAGTAATTTTCACGGATTCCAAAACAATAAATAAGAGATTCCAAAGCTCACATGGTCTCAATTGAAAGCACCAATGACAGAAAACTAAACAAAATGCACACCCACAAAGTCACAAGTGATGTGGTTCACTTCAACTACCCAATCAAACCAAGTCAAACTCAATTCACTTCACCGTCAATCGCACTTAAACATCCCAAATTTCCAGTTTCTTTTTCTTTTTCCAAAGAAAACACGATTAAGAAAAAGTAAAGCACGTTTACCAGGTGTCATGGTGTTGAACCAGAGGAATAACAAGCTAGAAGTGGAACCGGACACAGAGCATTTCTGGAATCGGAGATGGTTCTAGATTTAGTTCGGTTCGGTTCGGTGCGTCTACAACACACGCGCGAGTTGGTTCCGAAGAATGGATCGGAGAAAGGAAGAAACTGAAGAAGCAGAAAGCTGAAACAGACACAGTTGGCGTTGGTTGAAGCTTACAATTGATTTGAGGTTGTGATTAAGGTTAAGGTTACCCAAACGTGCTTTTATTACACAGTTTTTTGTTTTGTTACAATTTTATTAAACAACTTGGAGACCACGACCAAGACCAACAGATATGAGAAACTTTATTTTAGATTGCTATGTCTTCCTTTTCCCACCTTTTTAATTTATTTTTAAATATTTCAATATCTAATCTATCTGGGAAAAATACTTTGCAATTATTATAAAAAGACTTCACAAGTTGGAGCAAGTTTGATGTATTTGACCAATAAACATACTCACAATTTACTTTTTCTCAACATTTTCAACCACTTATTTAAATATTCAAATAAATAGATTAAAATTGTAACTAAAGATAAAATATTAGATTTTTTTTTATTTTAATAAAATATTTGAGTGGATGATCGATAAAATTCAAAGCTTTATCAAGTATATTCTAATAATATAGCATGATAAAAAAATTTAATTAATACAACAATATATTTTTAATGAGAGTAATTTATATGAGATTAAAAAAATATAAATTATACTGTGTTAGGTAAATATGTTTCGTTTGAAAAATTATTTAGTAAATAAATTTTAATATTTTTAAAATAATTTATTATATTAATTATGATTATTTCAATAATAAGTGCTTTTAAAAAATTTATAATTTTTTCAAATATCATTTGCTTATAATATCATTTGTTACTTTGCTTATAGGATCTTTTGGGAGTGTTGGTGAAATGAAAATTTTTAACTTTTTTGAAAATTTAAAGCTGGAGAAGTATTTTTCTTCTTTAGTTTACTTTAAAAAAATAATAATATTTCCATCAAATCATATTTTTTTAGAATATTTATTTAGTTAAATTTTAAAAAAAAATTTAAACAAAGATAAGAATATAATCTTTTTAAATTAAAATAATTTTTATTAAAAATATCATATTATACTTATTAAATTATAAATATGAAATAAAAATAAATACTATTCTTTAATTTCAAGAAAAATTATATACACATTTTGAACAATATTTTTCATAACAGTGAATATATATATCATATTTTTTTGAATAATGTTGAAAAAATTTTATATTAATTAAAAATAAGATTTAATTATATTATATAATATATTATGTAAATAAAGAATAAATCTTATTTTTTAAATTAATTTTAAAAATAAATTAAATTTATAATTATTTGTTACTTGGTATTGGTATCATAACTTTAACTATTAACTATCTATTAATATAATAAATCTTAAATAATAAACTATTAAACTTATATAGGATAATTATCTCATTCAAAATATACTAATTAGTATCTAATGAGTATACCTAATTGAAAGAAGTGATATTTATAAAAAATTTGAGTAAATACGAACTTGATACTGTACCTGTTCTCTTGATATTTGGGTCAAGTTAATTATAATACAAGTAGAAGAAAATGGTAAATATAAAATGCAGTGTGAATAAGTGGGTTGAATGTGTTCTGGGAAACCTGCAGAAAGCAGTGATGTGATCATAAAGGAAGACCTGGTCATTATTAAACACAAAAAGACAAGAGAAGTTGAATGTTAATTCCAAGTAGGTGAAGTGTTAATTATTTGAAGTTGATGTGCTAGGGTTTGAGTTCATATAATCATGACTTTCAATATCTAAAAAGAAAAATGGCATTGACTTCATCCATATTTCAAATTATTATTCATTTATCTCATTTTATTTATTATTATCATTTAATGTAATAAAATATACATTTATGATACTATTAGACTGAAAAAATAATTATTTTTAATGATAATATAAAAAAAATATCTAATTAAAATATAATAAATTAAGTAAATTTAATTATCTCAATTTTTAAGACAATTCTTTTAAATGATATTTGAAATTATATTAAATAATTTTCATTTCTCTTCTTGAACTAATATGTAAAGCAAGTCATACAATATACCAATATATAATTATTCATGTAAAAATTTATAATTAATATTTTTCAGTTCTCATTAAAGCTTCCCCGTTATCTTATTTGAAAAAGTGAAGCTTAAAAAATATAAAATAAATCATTATAATATTTTTAAAAAGACACATCAATTTATAATTATCCTTTTATTAGTCTAACTATTAAATTTTTATATGACGGTTCCATTTTTTTCAAATTGAACCTACTCATTTTCTTTTTATTAAGTTAATTTAAGGTGAGAATTAACACAATTGAAATTAATATAAATTTCAATTTGAGTTTAATTTTGTGATATTTGATGGTTTGGATTTGAATTTTGAAGTGTTTAAGATAGTGATTTTAATCTTTCTCTTGTTTAAATTATCTTTTTCTTAAGTTATAAGAAAAAGTTTATGAAAAAAGAAAGTTAGTTTTATGGTTGAAATTGAGTGAATTTAATCTCATAATATTAATAAATTGGATTTAAGTGATAAATTAATGTGGTCATGTTTATATAAATTGATAACTTAGAATTGAATGGTTAATAAGTCGTAGTTACATAATTAACGTGTTTTGTTATATTTTTACTATAAAAAAAGAAATTGGACAAATAAATCACGTAAAATATGTGATTATGTGATTCTTGTTCTATGTGACAAATGACTAAGAAGATAGATAATAAACAAATATTATTTTTGGAAAATTAAAATTGATATTTTTTTTACAAAAATTAAACTAAAAAAATGTATACTGTAAAAAATAAAATAATATTTAAACCTAATTTTATTGATTTCTAAACAAAGAATTACAACTTTAATTTTTAAAGAAGCTAATTCTCTCTAACAACTTAAGGTTTAAATTTTTGTTATATAAAAATATCACATTTAATACATAGTAATATCTCAAACATCTAAAAAAAATATAGATGATGAAATTAGAAAAGAAAGACAGTGAAATTTGGAAGTTATGAGAATGTTTGACAGAGAAAATTGGAAAATAAATGGGTAGAGAATTGAAGGTGTAATTTGTGAAGATATGACTGAGAGGTGCATGTGGCATTCATCTCCTTCCCTGACCAAGCAAGTGCTTCGGAACAGAACTGAAAGCGACATGTACGGAGAACATCTTCATTTTAAACATTTTTAATATTTTTTTATAAAATTAATTTATCAATAAAATTATTATTTTATTGAAAAATATTTCATAAAAAACCATATTCACATCCATAATATTGAAGGTAAATACATTGCGTTGTAAATATTATGTAAATATCTAACCATGTGAATATAAATAAATCAGCTCTCTATCTTTCTATACCAATCTCATATATACGAGTTTATCTTAATTAAAAAAATTAAAATAATTCATGGGAACGATAAATTCATTAGTGTTCATTCTTTTTAATTTTTTTATCTGACAACGGTAATGGTTAGTTAGCAATAAATTATTCCAAACGTTTACCATGTGTGTACGTGGTTCTTTTTCTAAGTATAGTAGGAGTATTTTATTTTTCATTAATAATTTTAATAGAAATATTATTTTCAAAATAACATTTGATTATTTCTTGAGGATTTAGTATTACAATATTTACAACTATTACTGAAAAATATTAAAATTAATTTTTATATACATGTTGATCCTCTTTAATATTTTGATAATTATTTTTAATTATATTTTAATAATTATATATTTTTTACAATTTTTAATTATATTATCAATTTTTTATTATAAAAATTATGTACATAAATAATTTATGTAAGCAACTGTTTTTATAACTAAAGGAATCAAAGATTCATTTTTTAAGAAAATGAAAGAATTATGCTTAACATTAATAAAGCTTCTTAAAAACTCTCATTTGACTTTTAATAATAAACAGAAAATGAAGTTTGGTATGAATGAGTAAGTTGTTGTTACTTGTGGGAAATTCTAATTCTTGGGGTTGAGATGAAAGTCCAGTTTTGTAGCCACACGCAAAATACATACATAGGTTATAAATATAATACTTCCTTTAAAATTCAAACTCACATAAAATAATAGTTAAATTAGAGGTTTAAATTTTGTGTATTTATATTAATAGAGGTTTATGTTTTACTTACTCTCAACCCTTTAAATATTATTTTTTATTATTAATGAAAGATATTATGTGTTTTTATTTATAAAATTTAATATTTTAATATAAATATAATAATAATATTATGTAATTTATTATTATTATTATTATATTAAAAAATAGTTATTTATTTTATATCAATAGACGATTGTGTCATATTAATATAATTATTAAATAATTATTTATTATTAGTGACAAATTATTACTTACTTCAATTTTAAAATATTTGTGTTAATAATAATTTTTTCATAAATTCATTCATTTTTTTCTCGATATTTATTCTTTTATATATATATATATATATATATATATATTTTAATGATAAGAATATTATTTTTGTTTCAGTTTATTATAAAACTAATAAATTTTGGTTGATACTAGTTTAACGTATTTAACTTGTAAAACAATAACTTTTATTTTAATAAATCGATTATTAATACAGTTTATAAATCTCACTTAATTATTTATTTATATATTTTTTAATTTAAATAAAAAAATTATTTATCTTATATCATAACTCCCCTTAATATCAATATTATTACTTTAAATTTAAATATATCATCTTAAATTTAAATTATTTATTTTTACATATATATATATATAGATAAATTAAATAATATTTATTTAAATCTAGTTACTAAAAAAATAAACATAACTAATAAACAAATTTATTTCACAAAATAATATAAACAATAATTAATTATCATGATATTATCATTTTCTTCATCTATTAAATTTTACCATTTTAACATCAATTTTTATTATATCTATCAATTTGAAACAATGAAATTTGACCTAAGCTCACACAAATTAGGATAAAAAAGCCTACAAGACCAAAAATCTCACATACAAAAAAAAATATATATACATCCAAATTATCCACAAAAAGTCTTATAAATCAGTATTAGTTCATAGATCGATAATTTTTTAAGTAAAAAATAAAATTTAAAAATAAAAGTTTTAAAATATTTATTTTAAGAAAATATAAGTTAATTTAAAAATATATTGGACTGAATTAAACTTAAATGTATAAAAAAAAACAATTTAAAGTTAATTAAGAAATCAGTTCTTATAAAAAAAATAACGATTGATAATAAAAAAATTAAGATTTTTATAAGATATAAGGTCAATTAAGAGGAAAAATGTTAGTCAAAATAATATGGAAGAGAAGAGTAAATATACATTGAATTTAATAATAAAGAAGATATATAAGGATATACAAAATAAACTCTTATATAATAAATTAAGATTGAAAATTTTATTGAAGATAATATTGAATTTGTTACTAAAACAATAATATGAGTTGAACCTTTAGGTGAGTCAAATAACTAAGATAAAGTTATTAATTAAGCGAAAATTAAAAATGATCTAAAAGATTTCAAGGAATTAGAACACAAAATCATCAAAAAGTTAGAGATTTATAAAAACATGTAACTACTTTTTATATTTTGGACAAACATGATTAAAGAAGAATAAATAATTGATGAAATAGAGGAAATTTATGAATTGATCAATTAGAAATTACGGAATAATAATAAAGAAGGAGAAGATTTCTTTCAACAAATAGTAATGAAATTATAAAAAAAAAAAAAAAAAACTCATCATTGATAGTAATAAAACCTTATGAGGTGTAACTCGACGTGTGATTTAATAAATCTCAATATTTTATTTATAGACTTGTTAATGTGAACTCACGTAGTATGAAGATTTTTCAGAAGAATTATCCTAAAATGGTATTCATTGTAGAATCATAGCTAGATGTGGAGAGGGTTCCACTTAAATGACATTTTTTGTGAATACAAAGTGTGATAGCAACAATAAATTCCTTATAATTTTAATATGTATTAATCAAATTATTTAACTATTTTTTAATATAAATGGTAGAATCTTATATGTTATATGTTATAGTTGTATATAAAGTTCTTAAAAAAATATGTTCATTATTCCTTGATATCTAGGTGAAAAAAATCTCATTAATGTTAATGTTTGTTCATAAATTTTAAAGTTTCTCATTTATGAAAGTAATTAATACGACTAATTTTAATTTAAATAACAAACAATATTTTACTTTATTATATTTTAATGTTAAATTGTATACATTTTATATTTTTTTAAAAATAAGTTTAGATTATTTATATATAAATTTTCCTAATTTTCTTTATTAGTTTTGGTTTTGTTCTGTTATATATTTTGGATTTTTTCATTTTTATCATATTTTAATACCTGATAAATAATCGTAAATTTAGATATGCCTAATATATTATTCTTTATTTTGAAAAAATATATACAAAAATAAATATATTATAATATTTAAGTTTAAGATCAACGCAAGTATTCTTTAAAAATAAAAAATTTCTTAAAATATACAAATATTTTACATTTTTTTTTTACTTTTAAGAAAAAAATAAATTATTTTTTAAATAGTTGACCCATTTTAAAAAGGTTTTTGATTAATTTTTTCTAATTAATTAATTTTTCAACTAATTCAATTGGAGACTAATTTTTCAATTTTAATGAACTAGATAAAACTAATGGCATAAAAGATTTGTAATAAGACTTTCAACAACTATATTATAAATCAAAAGTATCATATGTGCATAACATGTTTCCCAACAAAATATACAATGTAATTTTTCCATTAAATACATATTCTCTTAATAATTTTTTTTCTAATTCTCAATTTTTTATCTTCAGATAGAAATTAATAAAAGTAAAATTTAAGTTTAGTTTATTCTTACGAAATTAGTTCAATAAAATAAAATTTATATTTATTTTATATACATTAAATTTAAATGTTATCTTTAATTAATATAATATTTTTAATATAATATTTTTTAAATTTTTAAATTTTTTTTAAATCGTTGTTACAATATTTATTTATATATATATATATATATATATAACCATTTAGAATAAATTATACATTTATCTTAAAAATTAATAATATATATATATATATATATATAACCATTTAGAATAAATTATACATTTATCTTAAAAATTAATACAAATATTTTATATAAATAGAGTATATTAGATAAATATTTTATCATCTATTTATTACAAATTAAATAATTTTTTAATATTTATATATTATATTATATTTGAAAAAAAAATAAAAATAGAAATTATTCATTAAATATAAGATGATGTAGGTCACCATAACTAATTATTTAACTTAAATTTAAAAATAAAAAACGATTTAATGAAGAAGATGTATGGTTTTCCCCCAAAGGATTCCACTCCCTCCATCGCATACTTTTAACTTTGAAGGTCTTACTTGCGAAATTGCAAACATTTCTCTTTTGGCTTTTTTCTCCTCTATGCGCCTTTCTCCCTTTTTTTCTATCTTCTTTTGTGTGTGAGGTTGCTTCTTTATTATCTGCCCCTTCTTTCTTTTTACGATGCCTTTTCATCCCTTAGGTTAAAATTCAAGTTTTTTTTACTATATTATATTGGGTTAAGTCCAAGGATAAATAAAAAAAAGTAGATAATTTGAATAAATAATTTTCATTTGAATATAAAAAATTTCAAATAAAATTCAATGAGGAAATTGAAAGATTCTCTTTCAAGAAAGAGAAAATGCAACTCACTTTTATAAAACAGATGAGTTGTAATAAAATTTTATATCAATAATTTAACTATACACTCAATTTTAACATGTAAATTTGGACTTAACATCACATCCATCAAATCAAATAAGTAACTTTTTTACCATTTTAATACTCACAATGTGTGAGAGCCCGATTTTAAGTAAACCCTAAACACACTTACTTAGAAAGGGGAGAGATTATAAATAGTTTATTTAACCTTAATCCTCTCATTTTCACTCTTATTTTTAGAAAATTCTAATTCCCTTCTCTCAAATTTCTCCCAATTCTTTCCAAGAATTCTCCCTCAATCCTTATCTTTTTGAAAATCCGAAAACATCGGGGGAACGAGAGTAAATAGTAGATTAATTCTATCCGAATATAATTGCGTTTTGAGATATTTTAAAAGTAAGGGAAGCTAATTATATTTTGATTATTTATGAATTAGGGATGAATTGAATTATTAGTTGACTTTGTATGAATTAATGGTGTAATTGTGTCGTTATTGATTAAACTGTTGAGTTATTCGGTATTGGTGTTTGATTAAATGAGATGATGCATGCGTAATTAGATTGAATGTGATTGGATTATGATTGAGAATTAAGCTTAATGATAATTTTGTTACTCTGAACGTCGAATGTTTTGCTTGAGCGAAGGATTTTCTGCTCAAGCGAGTGACCTTAGGACTACTCTCGGGTTGATTTTCGCTTAAGCGAGGAGAGCCTCGCTTGAGCGAGAATTTTGGTATATTTTTATTTAGAATTTCGAAAAATTGTCTTCATGAAAGTTGTAGATATAGATGTTAGCTAACTAATGACTTTTATTTCATATAAAACGGACGTGTGTAACTAAAGTTATGATTTTTTTAGTAATTAAAGGTCAAGCTGTTTGAAATTATATTCGTTTTTAACTTGTGAACCCCTTTTGACATATTTGTACTTTGAATTTGGAAAAGTGTCCTTCATAAAAGTTTTATCCCTGGATGTTATCTGACTAATGGATTTTATTTCACATGAAAATAATATGTAGAACTTAAGTTATGAATTTTTGAGTGAATAAAGGTCATGCTGTGAGGATGAACGAAACATTTTGGAAAGTATTTTTATTTGAACAAAAGTTTATATTTTTTTTGGATAATCATTCATGTTCTAATCTATATTAACACACAAAAAAAAAGAGATATATATATATATATGTGAAATGTGATAAAAGGTTATAATTAAATTATTGAGTTATGTAATGTGTGATTTGGTGATGTATTGTGATTGAAATTTGATTGTGAGATGATATTTGTGATAATAATGTGAATTTTGTTTTTGTGAATTGTGATTGAGGTCACAAGGATTTGTAATGACAGTGGTGCCAATGAGATTGAGATGGCAGTGGAGCTAATAAATTTGTGATGGTAGTTGTGATAATGAGATGAGATGGTTGTGTGCTTGAGATGGTTGTGTGTCTATGAGATTGTGATGAACTGTGAATTGGATTGTGTTGTTGTGTGTGAACCAGATAGTTACCATGGTGTACTATTTGGTGTAACTTTAGTGTACATATGGAATTCTAGATGTCTCTGAAGGAGGTATCCAGACTTCAATGAGATTCTAGTCACATAGACAAGAGTACCATGTGATGGAGGTTGATGGAGGTTTCGACTGCGCTTATCACTGGGTGGGAGGAGCCATTAGTTCTTTGATAGGTGTGTGTAGGAATCACCCTGACATGCGGTTACCAGAATGGTGATAGGCGTATAATCCTGAGGTGAAAAAGACTCTAAAGGGATTACCAATCCTGAGGTAAAAAAGACTCTAAAGGAATTGCAATCCTGAGGTGAAAAAGACTCTGAAGGGGTTGTGTTTATGGCCCGGTAACCGTATGTTAGGTGTTAGTCTCTGAGATTAAGGACTCCATATAATTTTCCAGAAGAGTCTGTCTAGAATATTAGGTGTTGTGAATGAGTGAGTGTGATGAATGTGTGTGATTGAGAATGACTATAATGGTTTGAATAGTTGAATATATTTAGATAAAAGATTGTGAGGATGAGATTATGAATGATATATATTTTGATTGGTTTTGTTTACATTAGCTTACCTTTTCTGTTTGTGTTTATGTTTGTGTTTGTAGTTTTGTTGATGTTGCGATGATCGTGTCGTTACACGGGAGCAGATAGCAATATGCAGATAAAAGTTAAACAATAACTTCAAGTTTTGCTTAAGGAAGAACTAATTTTGTGCTGAAGAATAAATTTTGCAACTTTCAGTATTTATAAAGACTTTTTATTTTCAATTGATAAACTTGAATAAAGTGAATATTTAATTGTTTAGACGTTTTATATTTCATGATATTTTGAAATTATTAATATTTAATGGATAGATTTTATTTCGTTATAGATATAAAATAGGTATATTTTTGGTTCGTTACATAATGTAATTAAATATAATATTTTTTTACTTAAATAAAAGTAAATTTTAGTTATTTTTATGATTAATGATATTACTGTAAAAGTATTTTTTAATTAAATGAGATGCTATTTTTTATTTTTAATATCAAGTTTTAGTGACCTTTTTATTTTTTATCTTTCTCATTCGATCTCAACGATTAAGTATTTTATAAACAAGTAAATAACTACTTACCCTTATTTTTTCATTGTTCTCAATCCCCATGCGTAAAACTTTGTCTTAAAAAAATCCAAACATAAAGCTTATTTTTACGATGAACAACAACAATAATATCAATGGTGTCCTCTGATATTCATCTTTATCCTGCATGGCAATTTCGCAAGCCCAACAACAATGAGATCCTTGTAGAACACGTGCGAACTGAATCCATAAGAACCCTAATTCCTTGCTTCTGAACCACATAATAGGTGGAAGTTGAAGCCCCCCATTGTGATTAGCATGCATGCGAAGCAAGTTATCCTTAATCCAAATCCAACACCAATATCAAAGCATATACATCACATGCAACTTGGCAGTGAATCCTCACTAACGTAATCCCCCAAAACTCCTCCCACACCATCTTTGTCCCCCACAACTTCATCTCGTTCACTTCCAACACTGTATTTATATATATATATATACAATCTCCTTCAATGAACCCCCCACAACGTTAATCACCATTCTGTGTTCCACTCTAAAGCACCCACATAACATCACAGCACAAACTAGCAACATTTGCAAGAGTACTATATAGTCGGAAAACATGTCGGATTGGGGTCCAGTGTTTGTGTCGTTGGTGCTGTTCGTGCTCTTAACTCCAGGGTTACTGTTTCAGGTCCCTGGGAGGGGAAGGTGCGTGGAGTTTGGGAACTTTCAAACAAGTGGTGCTTCCGTACTCATTCACTCCCTCCTCTACTTTGGCTTCATATGTGTCTTCTTGCTGGCTATTAAGATCCACTTGTACCTCGGCTAGTTCATTTTTTTACACATTTATCACAGACACATAAGCATATAATTTTGTTGGGGTATTCGGATATACTTCAATTCATTCATGTTTCTGTTCTTTATTTCATTCTTCTGCATGTTTTGTCATTCCCGATCTTATTCTACACCCACACTATGTTCATGTGGGTGTACTTTTTACTTTTTCTTGATACCAAATTTGATGGGTTGTTGTGCCTGTATTCAGTTTTCCTCTTAATGAATTTCAGTACTGGATTTTATTCAATTGCATAGCTGAGTATGTTAAAACCTGCTGAACGTGTATGCGTTTCCTTTGCGTAGAATGTTTCTTTTTTTCTCTGATTGGAAAATAAATTGAAACCGAATAAAGAAAGAAAGAAATAGCGACAAACTAGTGTTATACAAGGAGCAAAACTTGGACAAGAATCATAATATATGTAGGTATTGAACTGCGACGCCCCATTCTTAGTCAAGCTATCTGCAACAAAGTTAGTCTCACGAAAAGTATGGTGAAAGAAGAGAAATCACTGCCTAGCTAAGAATGCTTAAATCATGTGGACTATGGAAACATGAGGATGAATCCAAGGAACTCTATTTATAAACTGAAATTGCAGTGAATGAACGAAAATCTGATTCACAAATTGAAGTTTGGAATCCTTCATCCCAAGCCAATTGCAGACTTATGAAAATTGCTAACAATTTTGCACTGTCATTAGAAGTTATATGGCGTAAACCAGAAAAAGCACTGATCTAATTAACATTAGATTCTTTAATGATCCCCATAACCAGATCTACCAGGAACAGCAGAATTTCCGTTGGTATTTAATTTGAAGATACAGGTTGGTAGAGGAATCCTTGATACAAATCTCTAATAATTATGAAGGAAAAAAAAGCATTAATACAACTCGTACGAAGGCTTGATTTGATTTGAATCTGGAAAACTAAAATAGTGCAGTACTTGTGGTGTCTATAAATTCTGAATCTTAAACGAAATATGAAATTCTTGCATAATTAAATTAGGTATCCAACTTAGTAAAGCATTACACATTTTTTATTCTAATTAAATAAATAAATTTGTAAAGTGTTAATAATATACTATTATATTATTTGCATTGTTAGTGCAATTTTTTAAATATAATTAGCTAATAAAAATTATGTAAAATAACTATTATAAAAATATGTCTAATTTACGGTATCGTGCATATTGGTAACTTTGTTTTTTCATTGATTCAGGCACAAGATTTCAAGGAATAAGTGAATCCGAAGTAAAAAGCACTTTTGAGTGACGTTGATATTCCCTGCCCCCAAAGCCAACGAAGTATAATTGGATATACTAAATTAAATTTATGGAAAACCGTAGGTAATAAATTATTGGAAAATCTTTTTTAATATTTTTATTATTGGATAAAGTTTCATATAAACCTTATTTTTACTTTATATATTTTTAATCATAATATTCATACAAATTATTCATCACCATAAATACTAACTAAAATATACACTAAATAGTTATTCTTATTACAAAATAACTTATTTCATATTTATATATATAAATTATTATTATTATTATTATTTAGAAATATGGAAAAGTGATTAAAATCATAATATGCAGTTTGATTTGATTTTCACAGACCAAATAAAAAAGGCAATACCTTTTGTTTCATTTTTTTATTTTTGCTTTGATCAATTTTGAGTTTTTTTTTCTTTTAAATTGGTTTAACAATTTATAACATTTTAATTAGATTTTGAACATACTGAACATCATCAGTAATTAATTTAAGGTTCTCAATATTATCTTTTGAGATTTTACAAGAAATAGAAAATTCGTCCATAATAAGTGTTTTCAAAATTTACTCCATCTTCTAATGTTTTGAAATTGATTCTTAAAGTTAGTTCATGACATTGTAAAGTCATAAAGGAAGGAAAAGTTTATCTAAAGTACTCTATTTTCATTTGTTCTTCAAGTAAATGGTTCCATTGCATTAAATAAACTGTAAATATAATTCATTTTCATCTCAAAGAAAGTGGCTAAAAGATAATTTTAAATAGAAGGATACTGATACTATAATTTGAGTCCCTTTTACCCGAAAAGATGCAACTTATCTCTAAATTTATTAAACTATTTTTTAGTAAAAAATAAATGAAATTACCTTAAATCACATATTAAAAAGTCGTTTATTTTATGAGTATGATGATTATAATATTTAATTTATCTTCAAAATCTTTTTCAAAATTTATTCCGTATGTGAAATTTATATCTTACTTGTGTATTATAATTTAGTCTCATTTTTAATCAATATAAAATTTTTCCAACAAATCAATTTTAAAAATGATGAAATACACATATTTCTATAATGAATTCAAATTGATTATTTTTTCTCATTTTAAATAATAAAAAAATAAATCTTCCAAATAATTTAATATTTAAAGTTTTAGTAAAATATAATCGGATGGAAACAAACAACAAATTCGATCAACATATTAAGAAGGAAAAAATTGTTCCACTATGTTGCGGTTAATGCACTCTATTAAAAGGAATACGAGAAATGTGACAGATGGGTGATTGAAAAGTAAAAAAAGTGACTAAAAGAACGAAGAGATGAAAAAAAATGAAAGTATTGGAAAGTGAAGAATCATAATTGTACAAGGAATACGTGTAGAAAACTTATCCTTAACGAAAAGTAACATGAGATTGCATCAAGCTACAAGGAAGTTGATGCTATGTTTCTGGTTTTCAATTATACCTTTCTTCCTTCTTCAATTTCCCCAATCAAATTGCCTCACACCCAGATCAGAATCATTCTTCAGTTTCCTATTTAACAAGCCTAGCTTACAAATTAACACAAGGCATTCAGTTCATCGAAAAGTGAGAGTTTCTGGTGAAGTAGTGATCACATTCTAAAACTAGTTGTTGCATTTGTTGTGATGGCAGCAGATTGGGGTCCAGTGGTGATATCAGTGGTGCTGTTTGTGCTGTTAAGTCCAGGGCTACTGTTTCAGCTTCCAGCAAAGGGCAAAGTGGTGGCCTTTGGGAGCATGCAAACTAGTGGCTTATCTATCTTAGTCCACACCATCATCTTCTTTGGACTCATCACCATCTTTCTACTTGCCATTGGTGTGCACATTTACTCTGGATAATCAATCATCCACTAGCAATCTACCACTATATGTTGTTTTATTTTTCTCTATGATTGCTGTTTTCCATTTTGTCTCTTTTGCTCTGGTTTAAATTATTTTGTTGTAATGTAACTCTTAAGATGTGATCAAGGATTAATGGCTTAATTTCTTCTTTCATTTGATGTTGATCTGTGTTTCTTTTTTTTACTCATTTATGGACAAATATCTGAATCTTCATAGTTTGGAAAAACGTTTTTTTACACCCCACATTCTTATTTCCACGTTGTCTGTTGTCACTATTCATGGTTCAAAATCATGTTGAAATATTAACTAAATATTTTGAGTTGAAATAATTTTAGGTAGTTTTTATATTAAATTGATTTTTTTCTTAAATTTTCTTAGTGACTTATTTTAAAAAAAAAAACATCTAAACGTAAATCACACTTTACCTCAATTATATTCAAAATAATTTTACAAAATTAATTTGATTAAAAATAAATTTGTAGGAAATTATTTAAATTCACATTATATAAGCTCTAATTCAATTAGAAGAACACTGTGTATGAAACACAATATTGGATTAGATTTAGGATGGAATCATCAATACTCTAACCTAAACTAGCTATGGTAAGAGATTTTACTCTTGTTTTTTATAACATAAGAACATAAAGAGAAGAGACAAAGGAAAGAGAAATAGAATTTCTGATAATAACATATGGAAAAACCTTAAAAGATACAAGTCATAACAAGAATATAAATAGGACAATATATCAATAGTATAAAGACTAAATTACCCTCAACTAATAAATACTAATAAATATATGATATTCTAACATCCCCCTCAAACTCACGATGCATTAGCATGAAGCATCGAGAGTTTGTCAATCAAAAAATGAAATCATTTAATAGAGTAAGATTTTGTAAACAAATCAGCAATCTGCATAGTTGAAGAAATGAAAGACAGTCTAATGGTTCCATGTTGAAGATGATGACGGGTGAAATGACAATCAATTTCAATATGCTTCGTGCGTTCATGAAAGACCGAGTTATGAGACATTTGAATAGCACTCTTGTTGTCACAATACATAGGAGTTGATTTAGAAAGAGAAACACCCATGTCAGAAAGAACCCAACGTAACCAAACAATTTTAGCAGTGGTTAGAGCTATGACACGATATTCAGCTTCAGTAGAAGAACGAGAAACAATATCTTGTTTCTTACTCTTCCAAGAAATAAGAGAGTCTCCTAGAAAAATGCAAAAACCTGTAGTAGACTTACGATCAGTAGGGTCACCAGCCCAATCAGCATTAGAATAAGCACACAATTCCAAGGAAGATGATGAGGGAAATAGAAGACTCTGAAACTGAGTACCACGAAGATATCGAAGAATACGGAGAACAACAGCCCAATGTACTATAGTAGGAGAAACAACAAATTGACCCACAATATGCACAACATAAGCAATATTAGGACGAGTAATCGTTAGATATACTAGATTTCCAACAATTGTACGATACATAGTAGGATCAGGTAGAGGAACACCATTCGAAAGAGTATATTTCACATTAAGCTTAACAGGGGTGTCAAATGTGCGAGTATCAGAAAGAAGAGCTTGTTCTAGAATAGTGCCAATATACTTAGATTGACAAAGAAGATAGCCTCTAGGAGAATATGCAACTTCAATGCCCAAGAAATAACGAAGGGGTCCCAAATCCTTCATTTCAAATTGTTTTGTCAACTGTAATTTTAGTCTTCTAATTTCATCCATATTATCCCCAGTAATTATCATATCATTAACATATAAGCTGAGAATAATACGACTATGAGAAGTAGTCTTCATAAACAAAGTAGGATCATAATCACTAGAACAAAATCCAAGATAAGTAATAACTTTAGAGAACTTTTCAAACCAAGCTCAAGGAGCTTGCTTGAGACCATAAAGAACCTTTTTTAACTTACACACCTCCCCTGAATTATGAGAAACACCTGGAGGATGTATCATGTACACTTCCTCTCTCAGATCACCATTTAAGAAAGCATTTTTAACATCCATATGAAAGATATCCCACTGACGAACAGATGCAACAGCAATAAGAGTGCGAATGGTAGTCATTTAGCAACTGGGGCAAAGGTTTCTGCATAATCCAAACCATATTCTTGAGAGAATCCTTTAGCAACTAGACAAGCTTTATAACGCTCAACAGACCCATCTGACTTTGTTTTAATCTTGTAGACCCACCGAGAGCCAATAGCCTTTTTACCTGGAGGAAGAGATACCAAGTCCCAAGCACCTGTCTTATATAATGCAGAAAGTTCCTCTTGCATAGCCTCTTGCCAAAGTGGATCAAGGACAACCTCTTGATAAGAAGATGGTTCAGACAAACTATGAATTTTGGTTAAGAAAGAAGCAAAAGAAGAAGAATAAAAAGAATAAGCAAAATCTGGTAATTGAGTGGACTTACGAATACGTGGAGGATAACGAGGAGGTGGAGGATCAACAATCATAGGAGGTGTTTGGGAAGCCGTGGGTACATCTTGAGATGTAGTAGAACAAGTATCATTCCTGCAATTCTCAACTTCAATATTATTTATAGCATCATTATCATCTTTGGAAAAAGGATCAATACAGATGAGATCAGATTTTGTAGTTTTGTGAGAAGACTCTAACATGGTATAAAATGGAATGTGCTCAAGGAAAACAACATGACGAGAAACATAGAGTTTGTTATTGATAGGATCATAACAACGATAACCCTTTTGACCATCCCTATAACCAAGAAAAACACATATTTTAGAACGGGGAGATAATTTACTACGTTCTATTTGTGGAAGAAGAACAAAGCAGGTAGAACCAAAAACTCTTAAAAAAGAGTAATCAGGGACACAACCATACAACTTTTGAAATGGAGACATGCCTGAGATAACAGAGGATGGAATTCGATTAATAATATAAACAGAAGTAAGAACAGCTTCTCCCCAAAATTCACTAGGAAGTGAAGCAGACAATAAAAGAGAACGAGTAGTTTCAAGAATGTGACGATGTTTTCTTTCAGCAATTCCGTTCTGTTGAGGAGTATTAGTACAAGAAGTTTGATAAAGAGTACCATCAGAGGCAAGTAACTCACAAAATTTATTAGAAGTGTACTCACCACCCAAATCACAACGAAAACACTTAATAACAACATTATGTTGTGTTTTAAGTAAAGCACGAAACATAATATATATATATTAAAAAATTCAGAACGATGTTTCATAAGAAAAACCCAACAATAACAAGTATAATCATCAATAAATGAAACATAATACGAGATCCACCTTTGGTAGGAACCGGTGATGGACCCCATACATCAGAAGGAATCAAGTTGAAAGGTGCATGAGAGGTAGAGACACTTTTTGTGAAAGGTAAGGCAGTAAATTTGGCAAGTTTATAACCACAACAATTAAAAATATCACTAGTTTGCAACTTGCCCAAAACTCCAGTGGAGACTAAGTAGTTTAACCTAGAAGAAGAAACATGTCCAAGACGAGAATGCCATAAGTAAAACTTAGATGATTTTAAATTCAGATTAAAAGATGATAAATCAACACTAGAAGCTGCAACTTTTGGAACTTTCAACTCATCCAACATATAAAGTCCCCCTTGTTTACGGCTTGTCCCAATCACTCTCCCTGATTGAGGATCTTGTACAGAACAATTAGTAGAGGAAAACAAAACTGAGTAACCAGATTCACATAATTGACTAACAGAGACAAAATTTAAAGTGAGATTAGGAATATAGTAAACATTGAGAGAGACAAATTAAATGTAGAGACAAATCCAATACCCGCTAATGGCATTGAGGAGCCATCAGCAATCATAACAGATATAGTTTGAGTAGAATTTAAAGATACAAAAGACTTAGGATCATATGACATATGATGTGAGGCACCGGAATCAAGGATCCATAAGGGAGGGGACATACCTGAAGAGTTCGAAGAAGACAAACCTTTTAAAGATGAGACAGACATGAGATGTGATTGACTAGCAAGAAATTGTTGAATTTTTTTTTTTTAAATTAATTGATGTTGGTAAGTCAACCAGCAACAATTTGCCAACAAAGAAACTAATGGCGTTGAGAACCACCAAGAGAATCACCAAGAGAACCACCAAGAGAATCACCAAGGGAACCACCAAAAGAACTACCAAAGGGAACCACTAAAGGAAACCACCAAAGAAAACTACCAAAAGGAACCACCAAAGGGAACTACCAAAGGGAACTACCAAAAGGAACCATCAAAAGGAACCACCAAAGAGAACCACCAAAGGGAACGCACTAAATTATACAGCGGAACAAAACTTCTGGGTTGAATGACAAATAGTAAAAAAAAATTTGATTGGCTTACACAACTCTAAGCACGAACTTTGCTTTAGATACCATGATAACATAAGAACATAAAAAGAAGAGATAAGAGAAAGAGAAATAGAATTTCTAATAATAACATATGAAAAATCCTAAAAATACAAGTCATAACAAAAATATAAATAAGTCAATATATTAATAGTATAAAGACTAAATTACCCTTAACTAATAAATATATAATATTTTATATAATATTCTAACCGTTTTTACCTAGTTGCTTGTGTATCTTTTTGCAGTTTCGATTTGAGTGTTTCTTTTTGCAGTTTCTATTTCGATTATGAAAGGTTTGCTGCCAAATAAATCCTAGAAACAATGTAAAAACAATTATAACTACTTCTATTCATTAAATACGTTTATTAGAGTGTGAAATTTAATTGTGTGACCAAAACAAAATGTTAAAGAGTGAAGATTTATTTTAATTATCTCTATATCATGCACCCACAACCACAAAAATAATCTCTAAATATCAATTGAAGGATACCCTTGAGTGAGACGGGTAGAAGAATTGAAGTATATCTACACTATTGGGTACAGAGAGATTTGTTAGGAAGTGAAATAATCAATACACAATCTCTTACAATTATAATATAATCAACATAATAAACAAGTAAAATAACTATACTTTTTACAAGAAAAAAAATGAACATTAAACAATCCTTTTATTATATAAAACCAAACCCAATCAATGTACTTAAGAAAAGTAATAAATGAAGGATGTGAGGCCTATTTTAATATATAAGTAACTTATTAAGTTGACAAACTTGATTATTCTTTATTTGTGAAGAACTATACTTTAATATCTATCCAAATAACAATAATAAATTTAATATAAAATATAGTATAACTTAAGGAATAATTAATGGAATGGAATTAAAGATTCTTTATACGATCATATAATTGACACAAGATCAACAATAACAATAATAATCATGATGAGTAGATGTAAAATGGGTAAATCATCAATAAAACAAAATTTGTGTTTACCCTTTAAAATTATTATCATGGCAAAAACCTATAAATTGTAATTGTTTAATAAGTGATCGACTAGACTTATTGAAAGAATAAGAATAATAAGAACTCTCCAATTAAAATAGTTAAAAATAAGAAAAACGATTATATTAAAGAAAGACATAACTTGATATTTACTGTGATACAAAAGGAAAAAAAAATCATAAAATATTATAAAAAATGTTATTAATATCATGCCAATTAATCTCAAACCACATACATTTTCATTAGATGATATGAAATAAATATATACAAGTCAAAGTTAATCGAGAAAAAAAATTAAACTAAATTTCTAAAAACTAAAAGAATATCTTTTCTATATTAATTCCATAGTTAATTACAATACTCGACTATAATTCTAATCATAAGATATTTTACTTTGTAACAATTGCCATTCATCCTATTTTCTCTCTTGGTTAAATTTTATATGATAAAAAATTGTTAATAAGACAAGCTTTTTCTCGTGTGTCATCAATCATACTTTCCCTTTCATTGTATAGTATATAATATATATACCATGTTTGGAAAAAAAAAAAAAATAGAAGCCTATACTTCAATTTACAAAAGTCATACTAATGATAAAAAAAATAATTGACAGATATAGACAGTAGCTGGGAAAAAGTCCTCAATTCTTGATTCTTCAGAACTTGCCTAATTGTAATTAAAAAGAGAAGCCTTATCCACAAACTTAGTAGTTTTCACAAAAGCCTGATATCCAAAACTCCTGCTTCTAGTGAGAGAAGTTCGTCAATCTTCGTTGTTCATAGGTTGCTCGACCAGGCAGGCACAAAACCAGTATCACACTGGTCAACTCCATTATTTTATCTTTTCACATAAGTTTCCACTCTGAAACAGCAAAAATTGTAATGAAGCTCTTAGGCTCGTGACCCAACCAAAAGGCGTGATACAATCAAAGACATAAGCTGCGCTGTTGAGTCAAAATAAACAACAGAAATGATGAACTCCATCTGAACTAATATAGCAATTTAGTAATTTACAAGATGTACACCAAAGAAATGTATTTGAGCAAAGTTTCTAAAAAACAAAATGAAATTTGCTTATCAATTTGCAAGCTTTTAACTGTAGTTTATATGAATTATGTATCAAAGCCAAACAACAGGAGAATTTGCTAACTTATCCAGCCTCAAGCAACATTAATATACCAGCTTCAATCATTTACTAACAAGAATGTCCAAAACCAGCAGATGTAATTTTTGTATTCTTGACTGTTTTAAAACAAAACCTTGATTGAAAAAGAATTTAACATTTCTTCAATTGGATTATTCATTGGCCATACCCCAAGACAGTCTATCTTATTCTCATAATTTTCACCCTACTAGGAGCTCCCAAAAGAATTTGAAACTAAATTTTTTACAATGAAACATGAATTCTTAGTAATATGAAAATCTGTTTCAAAAAGAAAACTACAGTAACCTACAATAATGGATGAACAAAAACTTTACCACAAAACTTTATTGTCAAACAGCTGGTCTGCTACATCCTGTTCCTGTGTGGTAATAGCAAATTCAGCATCTACATGATACTGAATTGCAGCCTATCTATCTGTAATATGACTCTTTTCAATTCCCCAAGAGCTTGGTAGTTATAAGGGACTCAATAAGAAAATTTGAAATATTTTATGGCCTGTATCATGAATGTATTACTTTTGAGTTTAATCGTGACAAAAGCTCAAACAAGCCAGAGGTGAGAAAGAAAACAACATTGCCAAAGACCAAACCAGAAATCCTAATCTTTATCAATTTGAAAGATAGCCTACAGAACAAAACAATCGAGATAAGGAAAAAAAAATTAAAAACAACTTCCTTAATAGCTTTTAAATTATATTATCCGAAAAATCCAACAAATTACAAATCTAAATGCATAGAGAGAATGATAAGCTTGAGAAGAGATGTGGAAGTTTATTAATTTATGAGCTTGTGAAGAGTATGTAATGCACGTTTTTATGCATATATCACTGCACAAGATGTTTAACTCAATTGCAATTTTTATAAAAGGTCGTGTTTAGGATTACTTGTTTCAATTCTTTAAAAAATAATAGTTTTTCTTTTCAAAATTTCTTCCTACAATATTAAAAAAAATCATTTCCTCATAATAAGTCAATCAAACACGCAAGACTAGCAAAATGCATTATTCTAACTCCAAATTCAACTGTATTATTCTGCATTATTATGAGGGGTATAAAGGGAACAAGGAAATAGAAACTACCAGGGAATTTCCTCTTGGGTCCCCACAGACTAGAATACAAACGAAAGATATCAGACAGATAAACAGATAAGTAAACAGTCATAGCCAGAATGATAGTTAAAAAGACTTAACTCATCCAATAGACCGCATCATATCTGGCACAATATCTATCATCAATTTCCTTCTGATTCTAACCATTACAGATTAACAAAAAAAAAAAAAAACTGAAATTCTGCAGCAAATAAATAAGAACAAATGTTAATGTTTCTTACCAGGGAGATCCTTACGCGGCGAGGCGAAACAGAGAATGGAACGCCCCAGAACGGAGAGAGCGGAAACGACGGCAGCGACGTAGAACACCATCACCAATCCTAGAACCCAGGGCATCAGCATAAACCCGATGAAAAAAGTCACCGATCCGCAGAGCATGAGAGCCACCGAAATTCCCAGAAGCAGCGAGGCGACCCCCGCCGGCGTTATCTGAGCCGCGGGTGACGAGCGCCTGGCCTGCGTCTCCGGCACGAGCGGCGGAGAGCGGAGGAGGTTGAAGACCAGAGCCGACAGCTCGCAGAAAACCCTAGATTGCTGATCTTCCTGTCCTCTCATGGCGTTAATTTTTGATAAAAAAAAATATAAAATGAAGGGAATAAGAAAAAAGACGCAATAATAGGAAATATTGGGGAAAGTGATTTAATTGAAATGAAAATGGAGAGGAAATGAAAATGGTATTTTTAGAAAGGAGGGAGAAGAGAACCAAAACGTGATTTGTGATAAAGTGTTAGATGTGTGTGTTTTGTTAAGGTTTGGTTGGGTTTTGAAGGATGTGGGAAATTAGAATTTGCAGAGAGAAGTGAGAAATTGTGGTATATTTGGTTTGAGGATGTTGGAACTAATCAGAGGGTTGTCGTTGGTTTATTGGAAGTTCTGGAATGAGGATGAGTACAGAGAAAGACAGAGTGTGATATTGCGTGTGTGTATGCATCTGATAAATGAGAGAAGTGAAGAGTTGTTGTTACGTCAAAGGAGAAAAAAGGTGTTGGTTTTGTCATAAAGGGAACGAAAGATGGGGTCAGAATAATTGATTAATTATCCAATGCACAAGTTGACTGTGATGGATTTCTACACGTCGTGTTTGAGTCCTTTCAAATTACCAAGATAAGGGTTAGAGTTTGGGGGGTATGATATAATAATATTCATTTTTATTCTAAAAAACTATGCACTTTTGTGTAAGGATCATTAACCCTTTGGTTGGTCTAAAAACAAGATAAGGAAATAGAAGGAAAGGGTTATATTGATGTTTCTTCTATGGTTTGGTTCTGAAAATATTAGAGAGGAAAGATTAATTAATATGTTGCATCTCAAATTGGATCGGATCGAAAGAAAATTAAATCTGTTAATATAAACTACTTTGAATTTTTCTAAGTTTTTACACAATATAAACTAAGTGAATCTAATTAAAATTAGTTAGTTTAGTTTCGATCAATTAAATTTTATGTTAAAAATATATTTTTAAAAGTTGATAAATAGTTCATATTGCTAATATAATTAAAAAAATAAAAATATTTTACATTCTTCATTGTGTATATGATAAGTCAATTTTTTAGTAGGGCAACACAGATTCGCAGCATGTCTTAACATACCTATAAATTGATAGTAAGTAAAAAAATATATTTTACCACATATATTTGTGGGTAATAAATTCAACACTCATGTTTTTACATGTCTTTGGCCGGAATCTCTGAACAATTTATCTTTTCTGTAATTAAAAGTAATTTTTAAAATTATTCCATCACGAAGAAAAAAAAAAGTTGATGATGTGTAGAATGAGTCATTATACCAGTTTTCAGAAGTATTGGAGCATTTTGATGTAAGAAGTATGTGTCTATCACTTGGCAGAGCATCCCACGATTTTATTCTGTTTGTATCTAAGAAAGATAATTTTGGAAAGAAATTCAATGGATGGTAAATTTAGGTTGATAATATTATATATTTATTAATTAAAGAAAATTTGATTTTTATTTTATTATTATATTATTTTATATTTTTTAAATATGACCTGTAAAAGAGATTATTTTTTATATTTTATTAGTGTAAAAGTACTATTCTTATTATAATTATGTAATGAAAAAAATTAGAAAATTAAAAAAATATGAAATTAGGTTAATAAAAGCTTTTGTTTAACTTTCCAATAGCAGGGCTCGACAAAACAGAAAGTATCATGGCATTGAGAAGAAAATCTTCCCTCCAGACAGACTGAACCCCGTCAAGCCTGTAGGACTAGTGTTTTGACTAGATAGAGATGTGGTTGGTTGTTGACCAACAGAAAGAAAGCATGGCGGCATAAACCGTATATCTCAGAGAGGCCTCCTCAGAGGAGCGTAGAAGGAGGAGAGTAGGCTGGGGTTGCTCCTTATGTGTCAAATCCAGTCAGCAATCTCGGAGTTGGAATAGCTTTCTATCTCCAAATCCATGACCATGATAGCGTAGGCAAATCTATTAGAAGTAGTATCCGTGAGAGTTAGAAACTTAAGACATAAATAATTAAAAATTATTAGTTAGATTAATAATTGTTTTATAATTGATAAAGATGTATTTTGTAAAATATAATTAGCTTAAAAGTTTTTTAAATTATTTAAAAAATTTGTATATAATTTTGTAAAATAATATCAATTAAAAATTGATATTTTAGGTAATAAACTAATATGATCATTTAGAAATTTTATTAAGTAAAATATAATTTTAGAAAAAGAAGGGTTTGAATATAATTTAGATTTTATAAGCAATTTCGAAAATAAGTAAGTAGATGATATAATATAAGAGTTTCAATTTTTAAGGATTTTAATTAGATAGAAGATTTAATATAAATATGTAATAGAAGCCTATTTTTAGATAAATAAATAAGTATTATGTTTTTTTTATTTTTATTCTATATTTTTAATTAATTTTTGATATTTTAGAGAAATCTAAAAAAAAGATAATAATTGAAAAGTTCGAAAAGTGATTATTAAATTAAGGATTTGCATCTCAAAAGTATTTTGTATCATCATTCAAAATATGAGCGAGAGTGAGAAATGTTTCATATATAGATATTTATAAGAATTGCAAATAAATAAACAATCTTGAATCTCAATAGGATTTTGTTAGTATAATATTTTAAGATAAAATATAATATATTTATTCTGAGACAATCATAAAACATTAATAAGATTAATAAGATGTTGTTAATATAATAATTTTGATGAGTTATAATTTAATTATTCATTTATTATGTATTTATAGTTTTTCAAAATCTTTAGATTCTATTTTTATAAATTTTACTTATTAGAATTTTGAGTTTGAAATTACCATTAAGATATATATGTAATATATATATATATATATATATATATATATTTTTTTTTTTTTTTCTTTTTACAAAATCATCTTAATTTATTAGACAAAATGAAGGATGAAAATAACAATTTAAGCAAGAAAATAACAACCTAAAAAAAGGTAGTTAAATACTCTTTCATTTAGAATTTGAAAAAAAAAAACAAAATCTTATTTCAAAAGTTTAGAAACTTGAAATGAATGTGTACTTGGTTGATAGTTTTCTTACAATAGAAGATTTGCTACATGAGAAGGATACACTTGTAAAATTCATAATGAAGACCTTCAAAAGAAATAAGAAACTCATTCTCTTGATCAAGTAGTCAAAACATCTTTCCAAAAAAACTAGTTTAAGTTATATTGGAAATGGAAGTTCAATGAAAGCAAAAGATAAATTTATACGCTTTGTTAAGGCTAGTGAATCAATATCTACCCAATCTTCTATTCCCAAAAAGACTAAACTATTTAAAAAACTAATAAATAAGGAGTCAATTCTAAATGAGTGCTTAAAGATAGAATTATTTTTCTTCCAAATTTGCTTGACAATAGAAAGGAAACTTTGATTATAGTACGTGTTCAGTGGGTGCTCATGTCACATAATCTACTAACAGTAGGAGAAAAAATTATGTTCAAAGGAAACTAGAAAGGAAGAATAATAAGTGTAGGAAGAATAAGTCTGTATCCTTCACTCCTTATTGATGATGTTTTTATAATGAATGGTCTCAAATATAATTTATTGAACATACTTTAATTACATGATAGTGGATACATTATTTTTTTTTCAAAGAGACTGATATATAGTTAGAGATGGTAATGATAAATCTTTTCCATTGGTAGACAAGATAACTTGTATAAGATTGAATTATTCAAATTATCAACTTAAAAGGTCTAGTTCTTAATGTCGATATGAGAAAATTGTAAGATCTAAGATAAGATATATGAACATGCAAGCACATGAGGTTAATCTCTAAGCTATAAAGACAAAACCTCATAAGAAGATTGCCAATCACATCCTTCAAAGACAATCTTATTAAAACTCTAGCCCCTTTTCTATTTCTTATTGTGGCGGAAGGATTAGCTGAGATGGTTAGAAACGCTTTGGCTACACCCTCATTGATTGGAGTAAGAGTGCGGAATCCTGGAGTGGAGGTTAGTTTGTTGCAATATGCAGATGACACATTATTGTTTTGTGAGGCATCTACACAAAATATATTGATGGTTAAGAGCTTATTACGGTGTTTTGAGGTTTCCTCTAGGTTAAAGGTCAATTTTCACAAAAGTAGGATCAAAGGGATAGGGGTGGATAGGAGAGAGATTGAAGAGTATGCGGCTATGTTAAAAAATGATCAGATGAATGTAGCTTTCTTACACTTGGGCTTGCAGATAGGGGAAAATCCAAGGAGGGTTGAATTTTGGGAACCAGTATTGAGGAAAATCAAGAAAAAACTATTAGGATAGAAAGGGAGATACATTTCATTTGGTAGAAGGGTATCCTTAGTCAAATCGATAATAACATCTTTACCCCTATACTATTTATCATTTTTCAAAGCACTAGTAGCAGTGACTCATGAGATTCGGAATATTCAAAGACGATTTTTGTGGGGTTGGGGGGTGAAGAGAGGAAAATAAGTTGAGTGAAATGAGAAACTATTTGCAAACCCAAGAACCAAGGAGGGCTTGGAGTTAAAGATGTGGGAACATTTAATGATGCATTACTTGCTAAGTGGAAATGAAGGCTAGAAAAGGAGAATAAAGAGATCTGGAAGCAGGTATTAGAAGCTAAGTATGGAGGCTAGAGAGGTTTAGAGGATAAAAGACAAGTTAAAACTTGTTTAGCATGGTGGAAGGATTTAAAAAAGATCTGTAGGGCTAATGAGTAAGGTGAAGGCTGGTTTGCAAAAAATGAGTATAGTGGTAGGTGACGGTAAAGCTACATTATTTTGGCAAGATAAGTGGGTTGGGGAAGAGGCATTAGGTGTGAAGTTTAGTAGGTTGTTTAAGAATTCTAGTGATCAACAAGGTTTAGTCAATAATATGGGCACTTGACATGATGGTCGGTGGGTATGTAATCTGGCATGGAGAAAACCTTGGTTCAGGTGGGAAGAAGATTTGGTAAAATAACTCATGAACTTCATTATATTGAAACAACTTACTATTGAAGGAGAAGATCAATGGGTTTGGAAGGGGGATGACATGGGAACGTTCAGTGTTAGATCAGATTATTCCATTATTCAGAATGAGATACAAGGAGATTTTGAAAGCTTTTTTATTGAGTTTTGGAAGATTAAAGCTATCCCTAAGGCATTGGCATTACATTTGGTGTGGAGAGCAACATTAGAAGGAATAGCTACGAGGGATAAGTTAAGGGGTAGGGGGTGCAGGTGGCTGTGACCAGTTGCGAGTTATGTGGTGTGGAGGAGGAATCCATCACACACTTGTTTTTGGAGTGCAAGATAGCTAATGTAGTGTGGAACAAATGCTATACGTGTTTTGGCATAAGTACTTGTAGAACTAAAACTCTCAAACATCATTTGTTACAATACTACATTCACTTCCAAAACAAGAATGTAAACATATATTGGAAGGTGGTGTGGGTTGGGGTGGTGTGGAGTTTGTGAAGCATAAGAATGACACGTTGTTTCGCAATAAAAAGGTAAATGCAGAAGAAATTTTCTTTCTGACTCATTTGAATTCCTGGTTGTGGATCAAGTCTAGGGTTTCAATGGCTGTAAAATTTTTTGTAGAATGATGTATGGATCCCTGGTCTTGTTCATTATGTGTTGGATAATCGATTTGGTGATTATCTGTTAACTTATCTATTCAGTAGGGGGAAGGATAATTATCTAGTTAAATTATTTAACTTTCTGTACATTTTTACTTAATTATATTTTGTAATTATTTTGGTACTTCTAGTGCCAATTTATATTAATATATTTGTCATTGTCAATTAAAAAAAAAAAAAAAAGCTTTGAATTGACAATTAAGGAAGAGCAATAATGTACCTGATTGTGGACTTTGAAGGTACCTTGATCTGCATGATTAATTGATGATTGTTTTCAGCATAATTATGCATCATACATTTGGAGCTTCGTCCTAATATAGTTTGAAGTAATTTAGTTGTATGATTTCCCATGGGCTCTGTTACTCACTCAACTTTCAATATGGAAAACATCTTCTTCATGTCATTTCATGCACTTTTAGTCACGATATTTGAACTTAGTTTTGACAATTTTTTTTATTTGTTTATATAAAAGAGTTGGTTTTTTCATTAGCATATATGATTTTTTTTTTATAAACCTAAAATATTTTCTATATCATTGACTTAAAACTGGAATTTTAATAGCTTTAACTTTGTAGAAAATGATTATGGGCCTAACTCACTCCCAAAACCGGTTCACGAGGTGAGATTTACACCTCACTTATATACTATAGTTCGGCCTTATTTTTAGTCAGTGCGGGATTTTCCCAACACCCTCCCCTCACGTCGAGGAGTCATTCTCAACTCGAACGTGACCCTGTTCAAACCATGTAGAAGGGAATCATAATCTATTAACAAGTAGCCCAATTTAGGCCCAACAACCTGTCAACCAAGGTTCAATATATTAACAAGTGGCCGAAATCTAGGCCTAACAATCTTGTTTACCTGGCTCTCATACCAAAATGTTGTAACCGTACGTAGAGATAAAAAAATGCAGAATAAGCAAATTGCACTATGTGTTTATTGAAGAATAAGTTTGGCTATTTTATAGTCGTACATAAGAGAAATGAAAACTACTAAATAAACTACTTATGCACATAAAGCACACTACTCCCTAAAACTGAGGTGGACTTATTCGAAACTAATGCAACAGAAATATGAAAACGTGAAACCACTAACAAATCCTCCCTTAAATTGAATGCTAGCAATCAGTTTATATCAGATTCAACACATACTCCTAATGACCTTTTTAGTGTTAAAAAGGTATCCAATTTGAGAGGTTTGGTCATAATATCAGCCACTTGTTCTTGTGTCCCACAATGTATCATCTTGATAGTCCAGTCTTTACAACATTTCGAAGGAAATGAAATCAGACGTCAATATGTTTACAACACCCATGCATTACTGGATTCCTTGACAGCTTAATAGCATAACTACTATCACAATGAATTACAATAGTTTGGCTTTGCACTCTACACAATTTTTCCAACACCCTTTTCAGCCAAACGGCTTGACAAGCAAATGATGCTGCACCTATAAATTCTACCTCAGTAGTTGATAGACTTACAATTGGTTGTTTCTTTGATGACCATGAAACGAAAACTGAACATAATAAGAACACATAACCTGAAGTGCTTTTCCTGTCATCCAAATCCCCTGCATAATCACTGTCAGTATAAGCAAGAAGTTCATTGTTTCCTCCTTTTTTGTAGAAAATGCCAAACTCAATTATTCCTCTTAAATATCTCAGGACTCTTTTAGCTACCAGTAAATGTAGCTCAGTAGGATTCTCCATATATATGCTAATTAAGCTTATCACAAACATCATATCAGGTCGAGTGGAGGTTAGATACATAAGACTTCCCACAATTTGTTTGTAGTAAGTCTTATCCACCTTAACACCAATATTGTCCTTTGAGAGTTTAGCACTAGAAACAATTAGGTTTTGAACTGGATTGCTTTTATCCATTCCAAACCGCTGTAGTATTGATAATGCATATTTCCTTTGGCATAAGAAAATGCCATTTGTTCGTTGCATAACTTCAAGACCCAAAAAATATCTCATTTTACCAAGATCTGTCATGGCAAATTCATGTTCCATGGAGCTTTTGAAATTTGCAAACATCAACTCATTATTACTAGTAAAGATAAGGCCGTCAACATATAGACTAACAATTAATATTGTACCTTCTTTTGCTTTCTTCACAAAGAGAGTATAGTCATAGTCGCACTTCTCAAATCCTTCATTCAAAAAATATGCTTCTATGCGGCTATACCAAGCACGAGATGCTTGCTTAAGTCCGTAAAGAGCTTTCTTCAGCTTGTACACTTTATGCTCAGCCCCTTTTTGTTCATAACCACAAGGTTGATTTACATACACGGTTTCTTCTAGTTCTCCATGTAAGAATGCAGACTTCACATCTAGTTGATAGAGTGTCCATCCCTTTTGAGCTGCAATTGCTACTACCAAACAAATAGTCTCCATGCGGGTTACTGGGGCGAATACTTCAGTGTAGTTTACCCCATACTCTTGTGCATACCCCTTTACTACAAGTTTGGCTTTATATTTATCTACCTCATCATTCTCTTTGAATTTGGTTTTATAAATCCACTTCACACCAACCTTCTTGGCACCGTCAGGTAAGTCCACTAATTCCCATGTGTCATTTCTGTTTATTGTTTCCATCTCCTCATCCATGGCTTTCCTCCATTTTGAAATATGTACAGTAGCATCAAAGTGTGTGGGATCATTGTCACCGACTGCAGATAGAGCCATATTCGCTTCTGGACTTTCTTCAAAGAATTATGCACCAGTTTCGTAGTCCGCCATCCAAAAAGGTAGTCTCCGAGATCATTGCAACATGGGAGTATCTTCTGCTGTCACAGAATCAGAGGAATTATTATGTTCATTAACCAAATCATGATGTACCTATTGTGCTGCATCTGGTATTGTGTCTTCAACCTCATCCTCATGTTCTTCATTTTCGACAACATCTTCTTTATCTCCCCATTCTAAATCACATGAGATGGCTGCGACATATTGTGTATCCCAATCCCAACTTTTATCTTCATCAAAGACAACGTCTCTACTGATAATGATTTTATTTGAAATCGGATTATACAATTTGTAAGCCTTTGAGACTTCACTGACTCCCAACAAAACACAACTTTGACTTTTATCATCTAACTTGGAACGCGTAGCATCTGGTACATGAACATGTGAAAGGCAGTCGAAGATGCGAAAATACTTGACTGGAGATTTGACTCCACTCCAGACTTCTTCGGGCGTTTGATTCTTCACTGCTAATGTGGGACTTTGATTTAAGATGTGTACATACCAAGCGACAGCTTCAGCCCAAAAAGATTTGGGCATCTTCTTCTCTGAGAGCATGCTTCGAACCATGTTCATAATGGTCCGGTTCTTGCGTTCTGCGATCCCATTTTGTTGTGGAGTGTATGCAGTTGTCAGTTGTCTACGAATACCATTGTCAAAACAGAATTTGGTGAAGTCTTGAGAGGTGAATTATCCCCAAGATCAGTGCGCAGTCCTTTGATGGAGGAACCAACTTCTTTTTCAACATGAACTTTAAAGTTCTTGAAGACAAAAAGAACTTCTGATTTCGGTCAAGAAGTAGATCCAAGTTTTCCTGCTAATGTCGTCAATGAAGATGATCAAATACCTCTTTTGTTTATTAGAAATAGGAGTAATTGGTCCACAAATATCTGCAGAATTAATTGCACGGTTTGGTGGATGCCTTGATTGGTGGTAACCCATGTACCATATTCTGCTGATAAAGTGTGTTTAAACCCCGAAAATTTAAATGACTATATCGACAATGCCAAAGTTACATGTTGTCCTCCGTAGTTGTGTGGAAGCAAGTGGTTTTGGTAGGGGAAGGTATAGCATGCAGTAGAAACGTTCAATTGGAAGACATGTGGGTTTCCATGAGTAAACCATTTTCTGGATGATATACTTTGCACTTGTCGTGTTGGAAGAGAATGCTAAGGCCCTTTCCTTGTAATTGCCCGAGACTGAGTAAGTTGTTTCTTAAGTCTGGCACGAAGAAGACCCCGATAACCGTATAGCTGTTGGCATGCATTTGGAGTCGAACATTGCCTTTGCTCGTGATAACCATACTAGAGTTATTGCCTAGTTTGATTGTATCTTTGTAATGTTCATCAACATTAGAGAAGTATTCCTACCTCCCACACATGTGATTACTACATCCAGAATCAAAGAATCACACAGTATTTTTGTTTGTCTTGGTTGTCTCTGTGTGAGCCATCAACAACATTTCTTCATCATTATCGACAAAGTTAGCTTCTCTTCATTGGGTTGGACACTCCCAACTGAAATGTCCAAGTTGATGGCATGTGTAGCATTCCATCGAGGATTTGTCAAAACTTTGTCGACCTCGCTCACGGCCTCGTCCTCTTCCGCATCTGCCAAAACTTCCTCCACACCCTCCTTGTTTGCGGCCTTGGGCTGTATGGTGACCTGTATGGAAAACTTGTAGGGTCTGTTCTTCTTCCACATGAGATGACATCCAGAACTTATGTAAAAGGAGATTGCTTTGTAGTTCATCAACAGTCATCATCTTGGTATTCTTAGATTCCTCAATGGAACAAACAACATAATCGAATTTGGGAGTCATGGATCTTAGAATTTTCTCAACAACTGCAACATCACCTTTGTTTTCACCATTAGCCTTTATCTTGTTTGCAATGGTGAGTGTTCGGGCAAAGTAATCATTAACAGATTCTCCCTACTTCATGTGGAGAATCTTCGGAGAGCTTGTAACTGTGCTCTCTTGACCTTTGATGTTCCATGGTACTTCTGCTTCAATGAGTCCCATATATCCTTTGCAGTATCCTTATTGAGGATTGTTTCCAGAATTGAACGATCCAGCGCCTGAAATAGGTAATTCTTTGCCTTCAAATCCTTTAATTTATGATCTTCAACATGTTTCCTCTGTACTTCGGTAAGAGGTGATCCTGACAACAAGTAGACCATCCCCACCAAATCGAAAACATTTAACATAGGCAATAAGATTCTAATCCGCTGATGTAAGTCAGGACAAAAAAAACTCAAAATCCAATACAGGCAATAGAAGATAATTTCATTTAAACTAAGTATTTCATTCACTCACTAATCGATTCAACAAAGCTTTATATTTTAATTCCTTTTAATAGGCAAATTCAAGTAATAAAATATAAAAAGCATCATAACTAAATTAATACTTCATGTCAAAGAAAACAAAATGGCGATGCAACATGCAACAATATAAATAACACCACATTATTTTTTCAGTCAAATCTTACAGCTCGGTTTAAAATTTATACAAACTCTAATCCTATATCTTTGTTAAGAAAAAAGACACCATCTACTGTTTTATCTAATTTAATTAGTCATTCGAAAATTATTTATAACACATTTCATCATCATTGTACTAATTTATTTTCTTGCAGATAGTAAAAAAACAGAATGTTTATAATATTTTTTTAAACATATATTCTTAATATAAATTTATGAATTTTGATGGTTTAGGGTTTAGGGTTTAGGTTTTAGGGTTTAGGGAGAAATATTTTTAAAGGGAAGTGGAAATTTTGTTTGAGAAGATTGAATCCATATCTCATGAGTGATTTAAGTGCAACATAACCTAGACATTTCCTTCTCTATTCATTTAGCTTGACATGACAAAATGGTTACACAAATGTCTCCATTTCTAGCTTCAAGTCGAAGATGGTTATTTTAAGAGGTTTAGTTTTGAGAAAATATGCCTTAAAGTAACCATTGATAACATTTAGTATGGCACTTATGAATTTGATTAGCCACCAACTATTATAGCTAAACTTCTCTCCTTGGTAACATGTTTTGGAGGCTCTCTAAATGATGCTCTATGTTTCAACCAAAATAGAAATAAAAGAATAAATGCTGGTAATGACTTCAATTTAGGATATGCAATTGTTCTCATGGATTGAGTGCAAGTTAGCTCCAAAGTCGTGCCTGCCTCCCAGCTGCATTAGAAACCAGGGGGCAGATTATGCTTCACCCCATTTGTTTTATCACAGTCCATGGTCAGTGTCACCTTGTTGCTGACATCAGTAGCACTATCCATTTCCTTAATCTGCAACAGGTGAAAAAACTATTATATTGAATGCCTATTAGTTTTATTCGAACAGAGTATGTTCAATGTTATAATCAATAAATTGCAACTCAAATGGGCTGATGATTTCACCATCTAACTAACTGGTAAGAAAACTGGTGAGTTAATTATAAGATCAACTAATATTTCTTTGGTTTAACTACTGAACCAAAATTCATAAATGAAATAACTGAAATTAAACAAGATAATACTAATGGTGAATTAGTTGTGTTCATTATCCAATATTCGTTTTGTCTTTAAAAATTTTTTATTCTAATTTTATAAATATATAGTGTATTCTTCTATATATAACATACCAAAGAGTGAAATATTTGTCAAGATTAAAAACGAATCACTTTATTTCTATAAAGCATTCAATAGGTAATATTGATTGTTGTTCATGTAACTAGCTCGTGTATCGAACCTATTAAATATAATTACCATTCTATTTGATTGAATCATCATTCTCTTTTTTTGGTTTCTCACCCACTACACTTTGTTATCTTGTTTTACAGTCACAGTTACTGATCATCCTTCGTTTTTCTGATTTTCAATTATT
Organism: Macrotyloma uniflorum; assembly: GCA_016859785.1. NCBI lineage: Eukaryota > Viridiplantae > Streptophyta > Magnoliopsida > Fabales > Fabaceae > Macrotyloma > Macrotyloma uniflorum. The sequence continues at coordinate 1,456,503 of BDMB01000027.1, forward strand.
TATATTATTCTGTCTCTTCTCCCTTCATGTATATATACATCCTCTTTCTCCTTTACTTGATCAATAAGATAAGCATCACTTTCTGTTTTTGTTCTCTACTTGCTTTCTTCTTCTTTCCACATGAAGTTTTCAGCATGGACATTTCGAACCATATATGGTATCAGAGCTCTTTATTTGAAGAGTTCTGTTGCACACTCTATTCTTTTTTCTTTTTCATTCCTTGGCTTTCTTTCTTCCTTCCTATGGTAGAAGAATAATTATACAATAGCTTTCTTTATTTGAATCCCAGTGAAAATCCCACCACTATTCTTACTTCACGGTTCTTGACTCCGACGATTATCATTCTTAGAGTTGTTCTACGGTTACTTCTCTTAGTGTCAAGAATAAGATATAGTTTATCAGCACCAACAACCATCAACCTTCAAAAATTGGCCCAATGTATTCAGTATGGTGCAAATGTAATAAATGTTGCTCTTACTGTGGAAAAAGTGGACATTCTAAAGGTGTTTGTTACAAAAAGCATGAATATCCTTCAAATTCAAAAATCAAGAATTTCAAGAACCGAAAGATGTGCATTCATTGTGGAAGAAATGGTCATACTATTGAGACTTGTTTCAAGAAGCATGGATACCCACTAGGTTATAGGCAACAAAGTTCCTCAAGTCAACAATATCAAGGCTGAACCTGATCCTATCTTTAATCTCAAGAATTCTGATAATACAGATATTAGAATATCTTCACAGTACTATCATACCTTAATGAATTTACTCCAACAAACCTCTGATGATAATAATTCTATCAAACCACAAATTAATCAAATAGGTTCTATGACAATACAACATCCTTCTTCCTCAAGTAACACAGATAACAAATTTCATAAAACTTCTTTGATCATTAATTCTGGAGAAATTAATCATGTTTGTGCTTCATTAAACCAATTTCTATATTGCAACTCCATTAAACCGATTCTTAATAATCTTCCCAATGGTCAATATATTATGACCACACATACTAACACTGTAAAATTGAGTGCAAAATTTTCCTTACTAATGTCTTATATATTCCCGACTTCAAATTTAATTTGATTTCTATTTCAAAACTTACTCATGATCTACAATATGAACTAATCTTCTCATATGCAACTTTCCTAATACAAGAATAGAAAACCAAAGAGAAGATCGGTATAGTTGATTCTCATGTTGGGTTATACATCCTTCACAATGACTCTATTCAACATGTCTTTGTTAAATCTGTAATTTATGAATCACATTGTAACAATTTTGATTTGAGGCATTTCAGATTAGGCCACCCTTCTACGCAAAGACTTAATATTTTAAAAGTTAGTTATCCGTACATTTCTTATAACAAAAACCATGTTTGAAGTACTTGCCATGAAGCAAACAAAAGAACTTAGCTTTTCCTATAAGTATTATTGCTTCCAAGAAACCATTTGAATTGCTTCATATTAACATTTGGGGTCCATGTTCTCATATTTCCATGCATGATTTTAGATATTTTTTAATTATTGTTGATGACTTCTCCCGTTCACTTGGATATTTCTTATGTCTCATAAATCTGGTACTCGTAGCCAATTAATGTCTTTTGTTGCATATGTAGAAAATCACTTTGAATACAACATAAGAATCATTCGAATAGACAATGGCCCTAAGTTTTCTATGCATGATTTCTTTAATTCAAAAGGCATAATTCATCAGACTACTTGTGTTGAATAGCTAGAATAGAATGATTTAGTTGAAAGGAAGCATCAACATTTGCTTAATATCACACAAGCATTGCTTTTTCAGTCCAATTTACCCATGACTTTTTGGTGCATTGTTGTTTCCCATGCTACATATTTAATCAATTGCATCCCTACTCTAATTCTTAGAAATATTTCTCCTTATGAAAAACTATTCAAAATGTCATGTGACAATTCTAATTTGAAAGCTTTTGGTTGCCTTTGCTATGCCAACTCTCTTCGTGATCACAAAAAGAAGCTTGATCAGCATGCCCATTTTGATATTTTTCTTGGATTTAAATCTCATACAAAGGCTACTAATATCTTAATCTTCATAACCATAAAATTGAAGTATCTTGCAATAATTTCCCTTATAAACAAGAAAATTGTGATCAATATTCCTCTCCTCCTATGCCTGTTATAGAAAATTCTTCTAAATTGTATGATGTTAATATACACAATTCTAATACTCCTTCTAATAATGATGATTCTCACCTTAATAATGTTGATTTTAACCTTGTTCCTAGAAGATGTACTCCTTGTCGCACAACTACATATCTCTCTAATTTTCACACAATTAATGGTTTTCCTATTGATAATACTTATATTAAGCATCCTATCCAATCTTTTATCTCATATACTTCATTATCTCCTTTTAGACATCATGTTTTATCCTTTTCTTCCAATATTGAGCCAAAGTCATACAAAGAAGCCATCAAACAAAATTGTTGGATACAAGCAATGTAAGAGGAGATTGTTGTTGTCAAAGCAAATAATACATGGACGCTCACAGAGCTTCCTCCTAGTAAAATTGCCATTGGTTTCTGTTCGGTATACAAGGTCAAACACCAATCTGATGGCACTATAGAAAGGCATAAAGCCAGGCTTGTAGCCAAGGACTACACTTAGTGTGAAGGAGTAGATTTCTTTGATATCTTCTCACTTGTTGCTAAACTAACTACCCTCAAAATCTTGCTAGTTGTTGCTTCAATCAAGAACATCACACAGTTGGACATTAACAATGCGTTTTTACATGGTGATCTTCATGAGGAGGTTTTCATGAAACCTCCACCTGGCTTATGCACCAAAGAAAATCAAGTATACAAATTACACAAGTCGCTTTATGGCCTCAAGCAATCCAACAGGAAATGGTATGCAAAACTTTCTTCATTTTTTGTTTAACATGGCTAGTCTATTTCCCCAGTTAATTAATCATTCTTTGTTTATCAAATTTTCTAACCAACTTTCTACTGTTATCTTAGTATATCTCGATGATATTATTATAACTAAGGACAACCATGAGGAAATTACTAACATCACCAACATGTTAGATGACCAATTTTTAATAAAGAATCTTGGCAACATCACTTTTTTCCTCGAGCTTGAGATTGCTCACAATCACATAGGTCTTCATATTTGCCAACGCCAATACACATTGGATCTTCTAAGTGAAACTGGCATGTTTAGTTGTTCTCCCGATTCAACACCAATGGCTTATTCCTCAAAATCCAACACTAAAGAAAGTATTAAGTTGAATGATGAAGATGCCTCTTCTTATAAACGTCTCATAGGTAGCTTAATCTACTTGACCAATACTCAACCCGACATTGTCTGTGTAGTCAATCACCTTAGCCAGTTTGTTACCACACCAACTGACCTCAATAAGCAAGTTGTTTTTCGCATCCTTAGATATCTCAAACATTCGCTTGGTCATGGTATATTTTTTAGTAAGAACAACACTCTTCAACTGAAAAGTTTCAACGACTTCGACTGGGCTAGTTGCCCTATTACAAGAAAATTTGTCACCGGCTATTGCATATACCTTGGAGATTCTCCTATTTCTTGGAAATCCAAGAAACAATCCATCATTTCCAGAAGTTTTTCCGAAGCGGAGTATCAAGCCCTTGCAGCAACCCCTTGGGAGATTTAATGGATCAATTTATATTTTCTCTGATCTCCGCATCTCGATCATTACTCTTACTATCATCTTTTGTGACAATCACTCAGCTATCCATATTGTTTCCAATCAAGTTTTTCATGAATGCACTAAACATATTGAAATCGATTGTCACATTGTAAGAAACGAAGTTGATGGAACAATTAATGATGGAACAATGGAGCTTCTACTTATAGCATCTTCTCTATTTTTACCAAGTCTCTTCCTCCTACTTTCAAGAATCTTGTCTCCAAGCTAGAAATGCTTAATATATATTCCCAGCTTGCAACGCTGATAGAATCGTCATTCTCTCTTTGGTTTCTCACTTCACTACACTCTGGTTACCCCTGTTTTATATTCACAATTATTGTTCATCTTTTGTTTTCTGATTTTTAGTTATTTATGTTATTCTTTCTCTTTTCTCTTCATGTATATATACATCCTCTTTCTCCTTTATGTGATCAATAAGATAAGCATCAGTTTCTGTTTTCGTTATCTCCTTACTTTCTTCTTTCCTAGTAATGTTTTTTGCATGGATGATTGAAACCATGCAATTTGTTTGTAGCTTTAATACTATTTAATTACAATTTAAGAATTGAGTCAAACATAATTATACTCCAAAATATTTCTATTCAATACTTCCACACTATCTAGAATGTTGATATTGACATATAACTTTCAAGAGCGTGGCTTTATATATTACATTTTACCTGTTTCTTCAAAATCTCATTTTCTTTTCTCAATGTATGTTCCTGTTGGGAGCAGCAAAACATGTAAGAAAACAAAAACGGTCAACAAACCATAATTGAAGTGTGATCCACTGTTTATCAGTCTGAGTCCATTTTGATATTCAGACAATAAGGAAGCAGAATAATTGTATAATTGCATATGAATGCGTGGAAATAGTAAACACGGTTCTTCACATTATCATGGCACATCTTTAAGAATTTCTAACTGTAATTTGTATCTAATAAAGTAGCATGTTAATGAAACAAAGTGTCCAGTATGTGAAAGATCTTGGTACTTGAGTGTCACTCGTGTGCTTAGTTAGCATCATCAGTTTGTATGGATACATCATACTCTACAAAATTTCATGTGCATTTTGAATAAACTTTAATTGCCATATTCAATATGAGGAATTCGAATTACTCTCACCAATTGCATACCTTGTTCTTAAGATCAGCTATAGATTCCATCATCAATCTCCTCTGCATAAAAATCTTGAATTAGAGCAGCCTGTCTTAAATGTAAAAAACAAAACAGTGGAGATAATGAGAACAACTGCATCCTAAACTGCAATTTCAAAATTTGTTATCCTGGCCACAATTGCCATAAGTCAGAAGGCTCAGGAAAATCTTCATCACATATACTCCAGTAGTTCAAAACAGAATGGGTTTTCATAAATTGGCCTCTAGTTAACAGCAAAACGAACTTGGCAAACGGTTAAACAACAAATTCAGCTTGCAACAGAATGATATTAGTCATGCCATAGATCATTATATAGTTGCTCAAAATGAATCTCTTACACAAACAGCCTGGTATAGAACATCATAACTAGAATTGAAAGGATCTTCATAGTATAAACATTTCACCCCCAAAATATTTGGTTCTAACTGATAGTAATTTGAACAGAAAAAAAGAACCAAATTAAGCAGTCAAGAATTACCAGAATTTATTTGATATACATCTCAAGCACGGCACTCGAACAAAATCCTTTTGGCCTTGAAGGTAAAGGTAAATAATAATATACCTTATTTATTAAAAAAACAGTTTTTTTTGTTAAAAAAAGGTTTAAAATCTGTTTAGGGAGAGTTTAAGCAAAAGTGCAACCAAAATGGACCACGAAGACTAATGCTTAGCTCCCACGGTATTTTGGTGCCACTAGAGTTAAAATTATAGGGAAGTTTAACTTTCATTTAATTACGAAGAACGCAGAAGAAGAATTGAAAAATGGACATCTAGTTCAAACAGGCTTTGATACCTTGCTAACAAATCTACTCACCTCAAAAGCTTAAACTGTTCTATACAGCTATAGCATGCCCATGCACATTCTACTTGCTAGCTATTCAGATAAACTCTTTCATAAATATTTCTAAAAAAATAATTAAAAAAGAAATAAATTTTTGCATAAACTAATATTAGCTTATATAAGTTAATACGTTTTTAGATAAACTATATAAAAAAACTACTACAAATTATCTAAACTAATTTTAATTTATGATAACACTTATTCAATTTTTTCTTCTTATTTTTCTCTCTAAATATTTAGAGTGAAATTTGTCTAAACATATTCTTGATAAGATAAAAAAGATAAAGCTTCAAGTTTATTTGTGAGTTAAATAAGATATGGCTTCAAGTTTATTTGTGAGTTAAATGGATTGACCTAAAAGAGAAGGTAGAAACCATATTCTTTTAACAAATGAAGGAGGCCTGGCCCAAAATCATGAAATTAGAATATGTAGGCTAATCGATGCTTGCCGCAGATTATCTTAGGAGAACAGTTCAATTTTTCACAATAAATATAAAAGATCGACATTTAAGAGGTAAATTTAAAGAGGAACTCAGATTGTATACTGATTTCTAGAGAATTGTACTATTATGTGGTAGACAGAACAATTAAGGTCCATTAAGTCTAATTCCTAAATGGAGTCGTAATGCTTAGATATATAAAAGAGTTTATATAATGTTAATTATCCCGTTTGAATAATATTAAGAGATTTTTATCCATAATAACAAACAACAATTATACAAGAGAATATAATTTTATTTCTTATCCAAAAAATTAAGGATTAAGGATTTGTGTATTATTTTGAACTCTAATATAAAAGAATGATATAAAGAAAGTGTACGTAATCACTTGTTATAATTTGTTATAATTTATGTGTTGTAATTAAATAATTGGGTTGAACTATGTTATTTATCTACTTTATTTAAGATATTTAGGAATGTGGGTGATTCCATTGGTATACACTGTTTTTCCAATAATCATATCAAAGTTATGACATGAAACATTTAAGGTTTAACATCATGCTTGATGGAAAATAAATTTTATGATTTCACAAGTACCACTTAAGACTTTTTGGTCAACTAGGTGTTGATAAAGTTTTGGAAGGGTTTCCACTAGAGATTAAATACAACGTATTGAAAGAAATAACACTAAAACTCTTATGGGAGAGCTCGAGAGTATCTATGCATCCAAGTCATTGACCAATCATTTATGTTTGAAGATGAAATCATATAAACTCAAAATGGAAAAGGAAAGAAATCTCCTTGAACCCATTTTATATAGCTAGTGTGCCTAGATGGCTATGTTTGTCAAGGAGAAAATGTTTTTGGTGATGATAAAGAATGACAATAATAAGCACATCCCATTAGAAGTTTGGACAGTGACTGATTGGAGAATATCTATCACTATCACAGGCTTAACTAGGTCCAAGAGGAAAGATCCCCCTCCCATTCATGGACCATAGTAATCATACTATAAATAATGATGACTGAATAAATATCTTTTGTTTTTAAATCTTAAGTGCCCAGAAAAAATAAATAAATGGAGTCTTGAAATTAATATTTAGGAATGAGTTTTTTTTTAGTATTCCCATGTTGACTGTCAATAATACAAAGATTCTTCTTTATGTAAAGCATAATGTTTGCTTAGGTGAAGGGGAAGAAAGAGTCCAAATCTCAAATATAAAATGAAAACCACTTAAGTGAAACAAATGATCACTGAAGTGGCACGAACCTAGAAAAGGTTTTGAAAATAGGGACTTGGTTAAGTGAGGCCAAATGCTCGCTTACGTAAACATGAACAAAGATTGGAAAATATTAGGGTTTAGTACAAGTGAGCTAGATTGGTCAAATGATTGTTTAAGATTTTAGTTGAGGGAAAGATTAACAACTCACACGAACCCATAACTCACTTAAGAGTAGCAAAAAAAGCTACCTTTAATAACAAGATTGAACCCTTACTTAAGGATAAGATTTGTACTTATTTTATACATTCTAACTTAATCTTATTTCTAGTTGATATCCAATAGAAATTGATACTATCGGTATATTACGAGAAGAATAATACTGAAAATTTATTTATTAATAATATATAAACTACTCAACATCACATCATTTTTTATTTAAAATCTTACAGTATTATGTTAATAGATTTTTCTTATTTATATATTACTCAATTTTTTTTTATATCTAATGTGAGATTCTAAATTATACATGAACTCCAACTATTTCATTCCAAGTGTGAGTCTTTTCTACATTAGTACACTCTCTTTTTAATGAAAACATTTTTTAATTAAGAGTATCTCATTGATTATCCTACATGTACTACCATTTTCTATAATAGGAGATGTTTGTTTGAAATCCTCTATGAAAAAGATTAATACAAGATATCCATAAATCTAAGATCCTCACTCATTCCAATGTTGTACTCGTCTAACTCGGTTACCAAAATAAATCATTAGCTTGATATCATTATTAGACAATTATAAAGAAAGAAACAATAAATAAATATTCATGAATACGACACAAGTCAAAATATAAGAAAATATAATATCATCAATTTTATAAATTTTATTATTTATATGTTTTTTAATTTTTCTATTTCTACTTAATATTGAAGTTCAAATATGAATACGAATCTTATATCAAATAAACACAAATTGAAGAATATAAAAATAGAAAGATTCACAAACTTATAATTTTAAATTTTTATATCAATTATGATATTATATCTTCTTATATATTTAGTTTATTTCTTATGAATAAATATTTTACTGTAATTATTTAACCTATATAAACCCATATTATCTTATCATAGGGTAACAATTAAAAATTAATTCACAATAAAATGTTTTAATTTAAAATTAGAAAAAAAATTAATCAAAGATAAATTATTAAACACTACTAATTTGATGAGTCTAAATTGTCTAATTATAGATCATAATAACCATTTTTTATTTTCGTTGTCAAAGCTAAATGGTGTAAATAGACTTAGTGAATCTAAGTTCTTTCTCTGAATAGAGTGTAAACCTTTGCTGATCTGATTTCCGAAAGAGCAGTATGAATCAATTTCTCTAGTTCCATAAGGTCAGTCACACCAAGATGCTCAAGTTGAGAAACACCATATCGCCTGCAATGAGAATTAGATCAGTCATTCGTTCATACCTTAACGTTGCAGGAAGACGAATGCAAAGGATATAACCTTTTGACCATTTGAGAAAACATTGCACCAGACCAAATCTCTGCAATTTTAAAGTGGAGTTTCTGCGACCAAATAATAATAATAATAATAATAATAATAATAATAATAATAATAATAATATAAATATAGATAGTATCAAGTGACATGTTTTTCCACCTTACACTTACTTCAAATAATTCCCTAAAAGGCTAAACAAAAATATTTTTTAATCACTTTGTTTTGGCCAGCCACATTTTAGACTTGTAGAACTTAAAATACAAGTTTGGCGTAGCTAACTACAATAAAGCATATTTTCATTTAGAAATAAAGCGGAAAAACGAAAAAAAAATTATAGAACTTTTGTTATAGTAACATTAAGAATCGTCCATAGATTTCACATTGAGATTCACCTATTTAATTGTTTTAGTTCCAACTTAGCCACTACCAAAATGATACACCAATACCTATTTAAACGCTCTCTTCATCCCTTTTACCTTGCAACTATCACCAGACAACCTTATAGATGTTCTTACGGAAGCTATGGTAGGATTTTTATTGTCTTGAACGCAAAGTACAATATATCTAGCACACATGACAAGCTCCATACCTTTGTGTCAGCACCCCTCACTCCTAAATAATCCCAATATCGTCGCAAGACGTCGGCCAAACTGAGTCAAACATTAAATTCATTGAACTTGCATTCTAATATTGAAATTTAAATAGCTAAACAATAAAATGCATGAAGACAGATATTGTTGCAGGCAGATTAACAATATTGAAATTCTAATATATATCGTCTTTTTCATTTGATTGTTACAATTTTCATATCTCATTCTAGTTATATCATCTTCAATAGGATTATCAAAATAATTTAGGTCTAACTGACCCATGTAAAAAATTCAAAAAACATATTAAATTAGATAAAAATTTGTGAATTAAATTGAATTAAATTACTTTTTATTTGGTCTATTTAATCCATAATTTAAATGAGTTTAGATCCATAGATCCATTTTATAAAATAATAATTATATTTTTAAAAAATGTATAAATAAAATTATTTTATTAATATATATATATATTATAATTTATATATTAAATTATTATATTTAATATTAAAATTAATTTTATTAATATAACTTAAATTTTATAAATATATTTTTTATTTTTTATTTTTCTATTTATTATATAGGATCATGTCAAATTTAAAATTATAACCTATTTTAAAATATAAATCAAGTTAGACTAATTAAGAAAACTATTATAACGATTCATAAGAACACGTGCTAAAACAGATCGATCCATTTCACAACTCTATTCATCCATTATCTATCTCAACTTTTATCATCAAGTATCAAAATTTTTTAACCTCTTCCCTACTTTCTATTGGTCTCTCATTTTTGTGTTGAGTATACTCTAACTATAGAAAAATGAATTTTATTTATATTTTATCATTGAGTTACAGTAATATAAATATACAAATTAATAATATAAATTTCACTAATTTAGCACTAACAGTTAGCTTAAATAAAAGAAAAACAGATATACACCAACTATGTACCAACTAGTTAATTATGATAATAAAAACTAATTATAATAATATAAAAAATTAATTATTATGATTAATACTAACTACCTGAGTTACCAACAATTTTTTAGAATTTTTTACCTATGTCATTTACATTATCAACAACAACAATCAATTATAAAGCCATAAAAACAAAGCATTTCAAACAACTTAAGTATTCCAAATACCAATGATGTTAAATGAGAACCCATGTATCATATGCGTTTCGACAAATTTATGCATGTCAGCAGTGCATTTTTATGAATACAGTTGTAATTATTAGATAAACTATTGATATTTTTACTTAATAATTTATTATATATATATATATATATATTTTATTAAGAGTAGGTAACCGGAATTGAGTTCATCAAATCTACAGACCTTGTGAATAACAAGTCTATTTTTGAAAAAAAATTATGATTATAATGAAAATTAAGTCTGATATTTGAAATTGGGGAGTTTAACGGATTTAATCTACAGATTCAAGAACTTATCTTTAGATACTCTCATTTTTAATTTAAAAAGTTTGAATTTTGATATAAATGATAGATATATTTCATATATAAGCTTTAAATTTATTTTAATGTAATGTAAAAAAGAATTAGAGACTTATTTTTTATTTTTATTATTTTTTTAATTGAATGATTTAATATTTTATGTTATTTTTATTATTAGATTATAAGAAAATAAATAATAAAAATAGAAAAAAATAAGTGCATTTACTAATACTTGAAATAAGTGAATCTCTTCTCACATTATATACAGGGGATTCATTTATAATAAAAGTAAGACTTAAAGATTATTTTTAATTTTTACCATTCATTTTTTTTTAATAAAATGGTCCACACACACATATGTCTCTTTGTCTCGTGAGAAATTTATTATTGGTTGTAGATGAATCTTTACAATGTGACCACAATTGATAGGCTCAAATCTTGCTTGATAACTAAAGGTTATGCTTAGATATTTAGGTTAAATTATGATAATTGCTTCTCTCTAATCGTCAATATGGCTTTTGTCAAATTATTTATATAAAACAAGTTCTTTAATTATTTTTCTCTATCAGTTGGATGCCAAAAATTGTTTCCTTCATCATATGGAACAACTTCTTAATCTTTTTGCTATGCGAAAATCTTCAAGAATGGTATATCATCTTTACAAATTTTTATATGATATTAATCAATCTCCCAATATATTAGTTTCATAGTGCAATAATTCAATATAGGATTCAAAATGAGGCAAACTATTTTATATTTTATGGTTTAATTATTGAGTACATTTACCTAATAATAAATATCATTGGTGAGTTTAGGGTTAGGTGCAAGTCATTTCTAGTGGTCGTGCAATCATCTAGTCCCTCACACGTCGCCACACGCATGAAACTCTTCTAGGATAGAAGCATGCGTGAAGCTCACACATTGCCCTCCGGTTATCGAACCTTTACCAGACTAGTCCAGGCCATCTCGATTTTTCCTCCTAAATTTGTTTTAACTCTTGTTTTCATCTTTTAATAAGGTTAATACCATATTCTTTCTCTCTCTCGGTTAGGGCTTCTCCATTTACAAGTTTTTATTTCTCCTTCTGTTCGAAAATGGCATCTTCAAGTCTAGTGCTCTCTTTTTTTTGGACTCCCACCATTGTTACTACAAAACTAAACTGAAAAAATTACTTATCTTAGTCTGCATCAATGGAGTTGTTGTTTCTTGGTCAAGGGCATCATGACCACTTGGAGAAAGAAGTTAGGGTTGTCTCAAATGACAAGAAACCTGAGTGGGAAAAGCTTGACTTCTAGTTATGTGTTGTGTTATGCAATCTGTTGAGCCGGATGTTTTGGAAATTCTTAGATAATTCAAAACATGTTGTTTCTTTTGGAAGAAAAACTAAGTTATATTCGCTAATGACATTCAATGTCCTTTTAATGAAACTCAAAAGGTGGTTGCCTTAAAACAAACAAACCATGATATGATTGCATATGTAGGGAAAGCTCGGGCTGTTGTGGAAGAATTGGAAAGATTTTCTTGTGGTTGATTCATTTGAAGAAGTTAATAGAAAACTGGATAAACTCTACATGGTCCTTATTTGAGAAGTTTGCATTCTAACTTTAAACATGTGCATGATTAAATTCTTGCTGGTGATCGGGTCTAATCAATGGATACTCTTGTCACTAGGCTCATTCGTGTACCCAACTTATTAAGAAATAAAAACTCAAATGAAGGTGTGGAAACATCAACCATGGTAGCACCACGTGGAAGAAGAGGAGATCATGGTGGAAGAAGTGGACGTCCTCAATGCACCTATTATAAGAGGATGGGCCATAGTCAATAGAATTGTTACTCCTTATACGTTTTTCCTAACAAAGTATCACATGTCTCTAAATTGCAAAAAGCAGAATCTAAGTTCTTTGATAAGGAATACCAAGAATACTTGAAGCTTTAAGTATGAAAAATCCAACATTATAACCTAATATCCTTCAGTGCCAAGCGTTTCAATAGCATGTATTTCTCAATCCATGGAAGGTCGTGGTCCTTAGATACTTGACTTAGGTGCCTCTGACCATATTCCTAGTAATAAATCGTCATTCTCATCTATCACTTCTCCCAAAATCCCCCACCTTATTAGTGTGGCTAATGGGTCTCAACTCTCAAGGAATTAGTCAAATTCCTTTATCTTCTTCAAAATTAAAGTTTGTGTTGTTCATTTCAAATTATCCTTACAATTTAATCTCCTTAAATCAATTAACTCGTTGATTAAATTGTTTAGTACTTTTAATGCTAATTCTTTTATCATTCAAAAACATAGTACAGGTCGTCTGATTGGTGAAGGACATGAATCACGAGGTCTTTATTACTTAAAATCCAACCCTCCTGTATCCTATTTTGCAACGTCAACACCAAAACTTTTGAACGAGGTCTTTACTACTTAATGTTGAAGATAATGGTTCCTAGTCTTAAGCACCTTCAACTTAGATTGTGAAGCATGTCAATTAGGAAAACATGTTAGGTCATTATGTCCTCAACAACCTAAGAAAAGATGTAACTTAACTCTTTCTACCATTCATTCTGATATTTGGGATCCAAGCCTATAACATCTTTTAGTTTCAGATATTTTGTAACTTTCATTGATGACTTTTCTCAATGTAATTGGGTGTATTTAATGAAAGACAAATATTAACTTTTGCCTATATTTATGTCCTTCTTTAATGAGATTAAGAATCAAGTTGGGAAAACCATTAAAATTTTCCAAAGTGATAATGCTTAGAGAATATTTTTCCCATGATTTTTCTACCTTTTTTATCTTCACAAGGTATTTTACATACGTCAACATGTCCTCATACTTCACACCAAAATGGCATAACAAAGAAAAAATTGTCATCTCCTTGAAATTGTTCGCTCCCTAATTTTAAACTCAAATGTTCATGTTCATCATTGGGAAGATATAGTTCTCAAGGCGTGTTTTTGATAAACATGATGTCTTCTTCTTCCCTTGACCATCAAATCCCTCACTCCATCATTTTCCCACATGATCCCTTATTTTATATCCCTCCTAGGATTTTTGGTTATACTTGTTTTGGTAATGAACTTACCCCAAGTCTAGACAAACTCTCGGATAAAGCTATTAAATGTGTCTTCTTGTGATATTCTCGTCTTCAAAAGGATTACAAGTGTTATTCTCCAACTAATAGGCGGTACTATGTGTCAGTCGATGTATCTTTCTTTGAGGACATACCATTCTTCCAACCTACCATAGATTATCCTTCTTTTCTTTAACATGTTCTTTCCATCCTGTCATTTGGTCCAATAAGTAAGCCTTTATCTAACTCATCTAGTTTTGTTGAAGTTGATCCTCCATCTCTCATTACTTATCAACAACGGACACAATGGGTTGGTTCTATTTTACTTGAGTCTACTTCTCGTGATTTTGTTCCTCCTTTAACAGATCCTCCAATTGTAGATCCTTCCTCTTCCATTCCCTCTCACGACTATACTTCGACTTGGCACATTGCCCTTAGTATATTTAATTATACTGTGCAGTTTTTCAAATTGAAAAGGAGTGAAACATATCATTATGTCTTTTATCGTTATACATCTCTTGAGAAGTGTGTACCTAATTGTATATGTTGATGATATAGTGATTATAGGAAACGATGTTGTTAAGATATCTCAATTAAAAAAGCATTTGTTCAATCATCTTCAAACCAAAGATTTGAGTTATTTTAAGTACTTTCTTGGCATTGAAGTGGCTCAATCAAAGTTGTGATTTGACAAAGGAAATATGTTCTTGATATTATGGGGGAAATGGGTTTAGAAAATTGTAGGACAGTTGATAGTCCTATGGACTTGAATCAGAAGTTCATGGCAGATCAAAGTGAAATCTACCATGATCCCGAAAGATATAGGAGACTAGTGGGAAAACTCATTTATCTCACTATTACAAGATCTGGTATTTCTTTTGTTATCAGAATTGTTAGTAATTTATGCAAAATTCTCATATTGATCATTAGAATGTTGTCACACATATTCTCTCAAATATTTGAAAAAGGCTCCAAGATAGGGATTGTTATATGAAGACAAGGACAACACTCAGGTTTTAGGATATTGTGATGCTGATTGGGCAAGTTATCCCATAAACAAGAGATCTACTTCTAGATATTGTGTTTTCATTGGTGAAAATATTGTTTCTTGAAAAAGCAAGAAACAAAATGTTGTCACTCAGTCCAGTGTAGAGGCTGAATACAGATCTATGGTCATAGTTACATGTGAGCTTATGTGGATTAAACAATTTCTTCAAGAGCTAGAATTTCATGATGTTGAACAAATGATGGTATATTTGACAATCAAACAGTTTTTCATAATGCCTCAAATCCATTCTTTCATGAGGGAAATAAATACATAGAGATTGATTGTCACTTCATTCGAAAGAGAAGATATTGTCCAAGGAAATTAACACTGAATTTATCAATTCTAATAAACAACCAATAGATATTTTGGTTAAATCCTTAAGAGGATCTAAAATTCAATTTATATGTTCCAAACTTGGTGCATATGATTTGTATGCTCCAACTTGAGAGGGAGTGTTAATATATATGTCTATTTCTACTTTTAAGGAGACAAAGAGACTTGTTAATATATATGTCTAGTTCTACTTTTAAGGAGACAAAGAGGCTTGTTGTATGTTGTTGTTCCCTATCACCATATTTCAAACTTTCTTTTGATTCTCTCTTTGTTTTTTATTTTATTCACTCTTTCTCCTCCATTGTAATATATAGAAATTGTTTCAATGCCTAATGTAGTAGAGAGTGAAATTTCAAATCTCAAGTATAATCAAATGGTAAGTAAATTTCTTAATTCTCTATATATAAGAGATTAAAATATATTCATTTACATTCTAAAATACATTAATTAAATTCTTAGAAAAAACTTATTATATTGAATTAATAATTATAATCGAGTTGAGAGATATTTAAATGTAAACTCACAGATTCTATTACTAATAAGAAATCTATTTTTTGATATTATGATTTTATTAATAATAATTTGAGTTTTAAAAAAAAAATCAAAACATGTTGACAAGATCTAATGTAAAAATAAGTAGAGTACAAATTTATGTCTATCCTAGTTGTGAATATATTTGACTCAAAATTACTTAAAGAAGTGAAATTTAAAAAATTTACATAAATAACTCTCATTTGTAATAATCAAATAATTCTTTATATTTACTCAAAACTAATATTTTACGAGAAAATCAAATATATTAAGATATATTAAAACTTAATTTTAAAAAAATTACCTAGAAACATTAACTATTAAAATTAATTAGATATATAACAAGCTTTGTACATCACATATTACTTTCTACCATTTCTCTCTACAGTTGTAAATCTTAATATATTCTTGATAAGAATTACATCACACATTACTTTCTACCATTTCTCTCTACAGTGTAAATCTTAATATATTTTAGTAACAAATGTAAGTAAGTTCCAGGATATATTATTAGTTTGACAAATTTTAACTTAAAAATAAAGGAAAAAAACATAATTCTTTTTGTTTAATAAATTTTATTTAAAAAAATATATATTTTGATAAATTTTAACTTAAAAACAGAAAAGAAAAAACGTAATTCTTTTTGTTAATAGACTTTATTTAAAAGAATATATATTTTACGTATTATTGTTTCACCCATATACCAGTCTGTTTATGTACATACATTTGAGCTAGAAAAAAAGCTTATTCATTTCACAGTACAAACTTATCCAATCCGTTTAAAATGTAAAGTTAGCAAACCAAGTCTTAATATGAGAACTTAATCTTTAAAGTGTAACTCTCAATCGACAATTCATACTATTGATGAGGTTCTGAAAATATCACAAAGAGAATAATAAAATAAATTCCCAACCACAAATATCAAATAAATCTGAATTCTGAACCAAAAGACATATTCGCCCTTTTCTTTAAGAAGGGAAAAGTTTATAACCAAATTCATCCCATTTTCGATGTTTGGGCTCCGATTCTTAATATTTCACAAATTAATCCCTTTTTTTCAAAACATCAGATCTTATTTCCAAATATTTTGACATCTAAGCGAACTAATTGAGGTTTTACATCTATGTTCTTTAGCTATTTGCAAGACTACAAAGTCTTAGGTTCAACAACTACGCGGTGAACTTCAAGTCATTACTCATTAACATTCTTTTCTTTAGGCTTAATCCTCTTAATGTTGCATTCATGGTCAATTTTTATACATCTTTTTGTTCTTATTGGAATTTATTGGAAAATATAGATGGAAGAAAAAGTCATAAATAAGTTGAATAAAGAAGTAACGCGAGAAGATATAAAAGTTTGAAAGCAAAATTAAGTCCAAATTGCTTTAGGCATTTTGGATAAAGTAGCAACTCTCAGATGCACCATCACTAAAAGAATATCAAATACTGTCATGCAATGTAGACACAAGCTTCTTTATAATTTTAACACGAAAACAGTTAAAAAGAGTGTGAAAATTTTGAAGGGAAGAAAAATACAATTCTAATGCCAGCGAGAATGAAAAGAAGAAGAGAATAACATGAATTTTGAAGAGATTAAATTTTCCTATTAAGAACATATTAAACTTTCTATTTAAATTTTAATGTATAGACCTTTTTACGGTAAGATTTGGTTTAATACTTTAAACACTTTTTTTTAGTAAATTTTGTCCTTAATTTTTTTTTATTCCAAATTTTTTTCTTTTCTCAAACTGTCATCATATATCTGTCAAATTTTAAACAATATTTATATTTTTTAAGGATTTGAATCACCACTAAAGACGCGCATTTAAAAAAAATATTGTTTCTAACAAGTTAGTATTATAATAAGTTTTATTTTATCTCAACCAAAAGATAGCTTTTCTTCTGATTTATCTTCAATGCATGTATACATCGAATGTGTTACTTATATATGCAATTATAACTCAAATACAAAATAATTTACAAATTAATTTAAACTCTACGTTGAAAAAAAAAAATTATAAATTAAAATAGATTTATAATAAAAGAGAATAAGAAAAGAGAATAATATATGGTATTTTTATTGTAAAAATACCTATTTAATGTAAAAAAGGAAAAATTACGAAACTAAACTGATATAAGAATTTTTCTATAAAAGTAGAATTATGAAAGAATCTTTCTTTTAAAAAAATAACACACTAACTAATCTTTTAGATAACTTATTATAATCTAACCATAAAAATTCTCATTTCTCTCTTAATCTAACCATGAAAATTCTCATTTCTCTCTTTATAAATACTCAAATTTATTATTACTTTTTAACTTATAAGTTAGTTTTCTTTATAATTTTTCAACTAATAAGTTTGATTTTTCTATTTTATTTGTCTCCAACTCTTTAAGAATTATATTTATAATAAAGGGTTGAAGCTTTTTTTTATCAAAAATAATAGTGAATATTAAATGTACTTCGTCTTTCCAAAGATGAACGTACATTGTCTTAAAAGTTAAGAAAATAATTTTAAGACCTTAAAAAATATCATCTTTTTAGTTTCCATACATAGGAATTGCATCTCTTAATTAAGAGGTATATTTTCAATAATTTGAGATCTCTAATTCATTTGAGGAAGAATTCAACTATTAGAATGCTTGCTGAGACATACAAGATGATGATTTCATGAATTGGAAGCATTCAATTTTAGAAGATCTTGGAAGAAGTGAAGGCAAGCAACATGAAAAAGGAACTTTACATGTGTTCAAGAAAAAAAAATCATTTATTACATCTTTATTTAAACACAAATATAACCTATGGTATATTTAATTATTCTTTATTTATATTCTTTTAAATTGTTTAGATAGTAGAGTATTAGAATATTCTAAAATCTCTTAGATTTTATGTAATTAACTTGTTTGGAAACTAGAAATAGGAAAAACCTTATTTTGCAAACATCTCCTTATCACCTTGACTCCTTCTATAAAAGAAGAGCAAACCAAGATTTAAGACACAAGCAAAAATTCTCTAAGAAACCTTCCTTATAGTTCATGACCAAACTGAATTCTTCCACCCAAATCAAGAATCCTATATCATTAGAATCCTTTAAAAATAAAAATAAGCAAAAAAATTCTCTTATTTTCACGCAATTATTATTAGTTTCAAACAAAAACTTATCAAATATCCACCAATTGCTTCCACAAATTCAAGAACAACATTCAACCTCTAACATTCTTTCAAGAATCAACTAAGAACTCATTTATCTTGTGTTTGACCAAACCATATACAATCCTTTATTTTCAAGAACCTTAGTCAAACTTTCCCGAGCTAAGAAGCCACCCAAAAAAACTCTAAGAGTCATCCAAAGTGCAAAGTTCTTCATTTTGTTCATCCTTCTTTATTTTGAAGCTTGAGTGGAAACTTACAACCATTCCCAAGGCCTACTTGGAGACTCACCACATAATTAAGGTTCTAATTCGAGAGCTTGTCGGTATGCCTTTACAACATGTTTTGCATCAACTTCTTTCACTTGCAAAACACACAAGAAATGCCTTGGCATTATTGAGTTGAGTCTTACTTGACCAATTGTAATATCGTCTTATATGAAAGATTGTGTATATCTAATTATCTTTATTTGGTGACTTAGTCATTATATTTATGTGCAAACTAACTATTTTTCATAATGAAAATGATAATTCCCAAGTACTATTCTTTTCTAGTGTCTCCATTTCCAAGTCCATGGCATGTTTCTATTTTCTGTCAATCAATGTCTTAGATAGGGAGGTAGGTGTTGTGGTAGTGTTTAGGCTCGTAAGGAAAGTTTTATGAGTAGGTAAGAAGTATTTAAAGGATAGGTAATTGGTTAGAAGGTACTATGGCTTGGTGGTACATTTTCTCTCTTTCCTAAGGGTAATTGGAATGTCTAAGTTATCATACGTTGGTGTCAAATTGGATTCGGGTTCCTATGCACTTTAAAAATCAAAGATTGATTCACAAGATATTACTAGATTAGGGAAAATAGTTACCCCATGAAATGTTGGATTAGATTCATGGACATAGACAAATTGTAGAATGGCCTGTCTTATATAAACAAATGTTTTTCCAAATCTTACATCATCCCCATCATGAGTGGATTTAGTGGGTTCGATGAGTTAAACCTCTTTCTCATAATCTATTTACTTTCAATCCCTACTTATGGTCCAAGACAAAGTCAAGAGGCATTAGCAAAAGATCATTTTCCTTTTCATTGTCTCTCCTTGAAGATAATTTAGGTGAAAGTAATTTTACTGCTCAAGAAAAATGGCATCTTTAGACACATAACTTTTTGGATGGTCCGTAATAGCATTTATATCTCTTTTATGTTGATGAGTATCCTATAAAGACACATTTTAAGGCTCTAAGATCAATTTTTCCTCTAGCAACACTATAAACAAGGACAAATTAAGTTTGTTTGATATGGCTAAATTGGGATAGAAAGAGAACAAAACCTCCATCAGGCTTTTTGAGGCTAGAATAGCAGAAAGTAGTCGATTAATTAGATGACATATTGTAATATCAGTCTCCCCTAAAAAAATCTAGGAACCTTATGTTGAAAAAGAAGACCCCGAGTTTGGTCAAGTAAGTATCTATTTCTCCTTTCAACAATCTCATTTTGCTAAAGGTGTTTTAACACAGGACGATTGATGAATGATACTTCCTTCCGATAAAAGGAATTAAACTCATGATTAAATTAATCTTTGACATCATCAGATTTAATCCTCTTAATGCTAACACCAAACTGATTTTGTACCATTGAGAAAAAAAAAATTTAAACAACAGAGTTGACTCAAGACTTTTGTTTTACTAGGAAAACCCATGTAACCCTAGTACAATCATCTATGAAGGTTAGCCAACGAGCAATAAATATATTTGGGATGTTTAAGAGACCCACACATCAATATGAATTAAATAGAAGGGATAAGTGTTCATTTTATTACAAATTGGAAAAAGTACATGTTTGTGTTTAGTAAGTTCACACACTTCATAATAAAGATTTTACACATTTAGTTTGTTAAAAAGGGAAAGGAATAACAATTTTATGACTCTAAAGGAAGGATGATCAAGACAACAACGGTGTAAACGGACCTTTTCCCTGTTGGTCTTTAATAAGTCAGAAGATCAAATTTTGTTGCTTTTGTTGTGTATGTTTGGGGAAAATTTGAGTTGTCCAAATAATAAAGGTCATTCCATTCTCTAGCATATCCAATCATTTTCCTTGAGTACTTTTCCTATAGCATACAAACATTTTCATAAAAAACATTAGATGATAGGTCTTTCATGAGTTTTTTAATAGAATGATGAAAAAACATTGTTATGGATGGGTTTATTTGAATTTCTCTTTGTCTTGTTACAATGATGAGAGTGTCATCTGTAGTGAATATTCTCTTATTGTTAGGGCAAGGAGTGTAGGAGGAGAAATGTTTTGGTACAGGTGTCATGTGGTCGATAACATCCAAATCCAATATCCAATATTAGTTATAAAATCTATTTGAAGCATTGAGTACAAAATTGAAAGGAAACTTTCCATACGTACCTGAGTATTTCAGAGAACAAGTACCTATTGGTTCATCTAATTTGTTGAGGACTGATCTCATCTTCTATATTTTATCCTAATTGAGATGAATTAATTCTTCTTTGTTTTCTTCACTAGTTTCAGTAGCCATGTGTGTCTATCCTCCCCTTCTTGTGTTGTAACCTTTTTTCCGCCACTCCTTGTCTTAGTTTTAAAGGTCCCAATCTCTACTAAGCAGTTTTCCATGCAACTTCCAACATTTTTCATGAATATGACGAGGGTTGTTACAATAGGTACATCACAGTCTTTCACCTTTGTTCTCCATGTTGGTTATTCCCCTTTTTTTTCTGTTTACCATCTCAGTTGAGGCCTAATTGGGTATCATGGCTAAGTTTTCCACAATTGGAGTTTCTAGCATTAATCCCCATCGACTTTCTTCAATTTTAACCATAGCCACTATTTCATTAATTCCTGAAAATTTTTCTTTTCCAAGGATATGAATCTCTTACTTGATCAAAATAAGAGTTAAGTCCCACCAAAAATTCATAAACTCTATCCTGCTCAATATATTCTTTGAGCATTGTTTAATCTACTAAGCACTTGGCTTTTATGATCCTATAATGGCCTAACTCCATCCACAATGTTTTCAATTGATTGGCATACTATGTAACAATTGTTTTGCGGCAACAATCTTCACCTCCAATCATATATTTAGGCAACATCTTTAGCTTTGGAGTAAGTCTGCTCTATAGCATTCTAGATCTCCTTTGCAAAATTAAGAAACATGTAAGTATCACTGATTTTGGGAATCATTGAGTTCTACAGCCATGCCATGATCATAGAGTCCTCTTCATCCCATTTTGTAAATTTAGGATCTTCCTCTTCAGGGACATCATCAGTAAAGTGGCTAGCTAATCCTTTACCTTTCAAACTAGTATGAAAAAACTGAGACTATTTCAAGTAATATTTTCCATTCAATTTGTATGTAGTGTTTAGATTTTGAAGTTCTCCATGAGTTTGGGATTTATTATCCCATATTTCAATTAGTGTCAACTGAATCCACCATGACCATGGTAAAATGAAGTGCAAGGAATGATGAGTTAAATTATGACAACAATGAAAGTTGCCCTTAAAGAGATGATCGACAACAATCAAGGTTGTCATCTAGGGTTTTTGGAATGAGCAACAACAAAGAAAGTTTTCATTTAGGGTTTTAGTTTCAACAGTCAAAGGCAGCTCCCAGAATTTGAGAGCTCATATACCATCTCAAATATTAGGGTATAATAGATTATTAGTAAGAATACATCAATCATATATACAAGTTTGGAAAACTAATTTAGGAAATATAATAACATTACTATGATTCAAAGATATAACTAGATCCTATGATTCTGAGATATAATTAGATTCTTATGATTCAGGCATATTTCTTTTATATACTTTATTTGTAATATGCTAAATAAGAAAGTAATAAAATGTAATTGTTAATAGAGACCGATCCTTACAAAAGCGATTCAAATAAGGAGAAAGGGACAAGAATGAGAAATTCAACCAAGATGTTGAACTCATTAAGTTCAAAAAGAGGGTGAGCATACCACATGAGAATGGGAAAAGATGGAATACATGAGATGCTTAGAGAACTCCACCCATTAGAGATTCTTAAGTGAAAAAGACAATATTTCTATGGATTTTATTTGTGGGTTGGAAAAGACAAAAGGAGGTCATGATGTTGTTGGTTAATTGTAGAGAAATTGAAGAAGTCTCCATATTTCCTCCCTATCCATAAAAAATAGAAGTTGGAGAAACTTAAAGAGTTGTATGTTAAAAAGATCGTATGATTACATAGTATACCTTCTAATATCATCTTTCAAAGTTTTGGAGTAGTTTACAAGAATTTGTGGAAACTAAGTTAAAGATTAGTTAGATTTATCAACCTCAAATCAATGGGCAAAGAAAGGAGGACCATTCAATTGTTAAAAGATCTCTTGAAGGAATGTGTGATAGAGCAACAAGGAAGTTGGGATGAATGTCTATCCTTGGTATAGTTCATATACAATAATAGTTTTCATGTTAGTATTGGAATGACATCATATGAAACATTATAGGGTAGAAATTTAAAGACACCTTTGTGTTGGTACAAAACAAGAGAGACTCGTTTGCTAGCACTTGGCATATTGCAAAGACAGACCAAGCAAGTAGCCATGATTAGAGAGAAGACCAAATCATCTTTAGATCTCTAGAAAAGTTATTATAATTAACAAAGGAAGTCATTAGAGTTTCAAGTTAGGGATCATGTGTTCCTAAAAGTGTTAGCTAACCAGGTTTGGAAGACCTTTCAAGTTAGTCCACAAATTTTTAAGTTTATAGGTTATTTTGAAATACTGAAAGGATCGAAACAACTGCATAATAGATTGCATTACCCATAAACATGTCAATTTTACATTCAATGTTTCACGTTTCTCAAATGAGACAATATATCCATGATCTTTTCCATGTTATTAAACCTAATCCAATGCAACTAAGGGATAATCCCACCTATGATGCATTCTAGTTGAAGTTAGTGACAGAAGAATCAACTAACTAAAGTTTTATGGAGCACCAATGACAAAGAAAACACAACGTGGGAACTCAAGGGACAGATGAGGGAATCACATCCATACCTCTTTCAAGTCAGATAATTTTAGGGACAAAATTTCACTTAACCCACTATTATGCCTATTATTTTGCTAAAATGAAAAAATGTGTGTGAAATGCAATGATTGTTTTCGTATAAATATAAATTGTATTTGTTTATGTAAATGGTAGAAATTGATTTATTGATTTAAAAAAAGTTAAGTTGAATTCAAATTTCATGATAATGAATTCAAGTTTTGAAAAAATTTTAAAGAAAAATATGAAAAACAAAACAATCATTATCTTCTCATATAATCATATATTTAAGGGCATGTTCGTTGTATAACCATGTATTCAATTAATTATTTTAAAAAGTAATCAATTAAATGCATCAACAAATGTTAAAAATAATTTTCTTATGATAGTTTATTATCTATTCAAAATAATTGATTATTTTAAAAAAAATTAAACAAAAATCTAAAAGAAAATATTAATTAGTTATATCTAATAACTTATAATACCAACAAAATATAAACTCCAAGAAATTATTTGTGTGATACAATTATGCATATATTTGTTAATATTGTAATTTGTTATGTGTATGTTTTAAGATCAAGATTGTGAATGTCCAACTTTTCGCATCTTCTTCTTTACAATTTTGAATATGGAAAATTGTAGTCATTGTCCTGCTAAATTTTTCAGCTTGAAATAATTTTATTACTCAAGGGATCATGTATGTCCTAAGAATAATATTGAGGACTAAACTTTATATCTCTTATTGAATATGTGAAATGATTTCTTGTTTGACACGTGATAAGAATACTACACTAGTAAAATGTGGAAAATATAAAGAAGGATAGTGAAAAAAAATGACTTAAAATCTTGAAGTACAAAGTGAGTTGCAATGAGATAGATGAAAGGTTGATAACGGTACACTAAGGATAAGGTTATGAAAGGTCATATAAACTTAAAGGAATGACAAGTGGTGGATCTTCAGTTTGGTATACCTAGTAAATGCTACCTAGTAAATGCAAGAAATTCATCAGCTTCATTGATCAATCCAAACAAGTTCTAGGTTTTATCTTTATTATTAGAGGTGTTGAATCATAAACATTGTACATATAATATGATCTTTCTAATAGTTGTTCATTTTGTGATATAAGACCGTTTAAATTATATGTATAGAGCCTAAAAATTACTATAAGTGAAATAATTAAAGAAATGAAAATTATAAATAACATATCTATTTTGATTATAAATAATAATTATAAGGATTTGATTTGAAATATGTAATAGATATCACTATCAAAATAACAATTTAGAATTTAACATATTCTTTTTCTTCTTAATAAATCTAAATTGTTGTATATTATATATATATTATATATATATATATATTATTTTTTATTTTTGATATAATATTTTAGATATAACTTTGACCTATTTTTAAATATTTTTATTTTAACTAAATATTATATTTAATGTTATATTCTTAATGTATTATTATTTTTGTCTTTATTAAATAGTGATATTTTTAATGAAAGTTTATTATTAATTTATTTATTATGTATATATTTATGTAAAAGATTTGAAAAAATAATTCGTTTTCACGTTATGAATCACAATAATTTAATACCCTAAATTAATATTTTTCAGAAGAAAAAAAAAAGTAATTTGTGAAATTTTTATCAATTAAGAAACTACATTTTGTTATTGTAAATTTAGTAAAAGTTTATAAATTTTTATATTACTCCTACCAATTGACACCTTAAGTTAAACCTGATAAGATAGCAATAACATAACACATTTTCTTATTGTAAATTTAGTAAGAGTTTATAAATTTTTATATTACTCCTACTAATTGACACCTTAAGTTAAACATGATAAGATAACAATAACATAAGTTATAAATATATCCACTATTTTGTGTATCAGTGTTATCAAAAAAAGGGCGGAAATCGGTTAGGAATTTTTAACTGGCGTCCATAGCATGGCGAAGGCAATGCAGGATTTCCATCATGACCGCTTTAGATGTTGAGGAATGGCACTACAGATCGGTAATGGCGAAAATCCACCCCAGTAAGAAGAAGAACCAGCTGAAACCCAAAACAGCAAATTTGTTCAATCACCATTAACTCACTGTAGTACCGGTATTGAACCACTACAATGTCACCCATTTTCTCCCTCCTCCCAACGCATTCCTCTAACCTCAACTACTAAGTTCTCATTTTGTTTTTCTTTTTTCTATTATCTCGTTGGTTCTTACTTTTATTCTCCCTTTGGTTTTTTTTTCTACTCAATACTCATTCTCTATAAAACTGAAATCCTTAAATATCAATTTTCCATTACCCCAATGAAAACTGAACACGACAATTAACTTGGTTGTGTTTTGTTTTGAATTTTTAGATTTGTTATTAATATTAATTGTATGATTGTTTTCATTAATTTTACATTGTAATTATATTTTTGTATTTTTTTATTAATCCATATGTATGTATTAGATTCTTTTGTCTGTGATACTTCTACCATTACCTATTACAAATTCGAATATATTTCTGTAAAAGATTTTTGGGTTGTCGTTATTTTATTTATCCAATATCGATAACACGGTTGTATATATAAGATAACAAACTAAATCATGATAGGACATAATATAGATTATCTTTAAATGTAAAAATTTGAATAAAATTATATTTAATTTTCTAAAAATTGACTTTTAATTTAATTTTTTAATAAATTATGAAAAATAAAAAATATATAATTTTAACTAAATTATACAAAATTATATTTTATTTTTATTTAATATTTAAATAAAAATACAATTTAAATTTATGTGGCATAATAATTATATATATTATAATTATAGTATATATAAGATAATATGTTAAATAAAAAAATTATGATAGATATTATCATATAAGTTAATATTAACAAAATTATAAACAATTTTATGTTATTTATATAGTTATTTTTTCTTAAAATTATATAAATTTTGTAAAATTAATATTATGATTCAAATATTTAAAAAAATATATTTAAATAAAAAGAAATTATCTTTAATTTTTTAATTACTATTATAATTTAAATTTATGTGTGAATATTATATATAGAATGAATAAGGATGACACGAGGGTCATGTAGATTAACTACAAGTTCACCATGAAAAATACAGGATAAGTTGGATATTTCTATCCATAACCTTTTTAGGCCTATGCCACATAACCCTTAATCAACACGGATCAAAAGATATATACTATTTAATTCATCTAATCCAACTATTTTAAACTCACTCAAACTAACAAACTTTTATATATATATATATATATATATATGGTCTAATTTATACTTTTTCTAATTCTTTTTTGTTTTTTTTATCATTTTTTATCTTCTCCAAATATAATTTTATATTCTTCTCCACATGATTAATTTGTTATTTAGCTAGATTATTTTGTTGTTTAAAATTATTATAAGTATTACTTCTAATTTTGTATTTGGAAATTTTCTAAATATGATAAAATAATTTTTAATTTACATTCAAGATCCTAATTTATAAATTGAAATGGACGAGGGAAATACAGTCAGCTCCTATTATAAGGATGATGATGTTAAAAAAAAAATTCAATCTTAACCTTTGAAAATAAAATTAAAAAAATTATAAAAATAAGACATTTAATTATTAAAAATCTATTATTAAGATTAGGATGGTATGGATAAAAAAAAAAGAAAAAAATAAAATATAATGATTGTAATAATAATATATATATATATAATTGGAGAAAAAAATATGGTAATTATTATTTAAATAACTAAAATAGTGAAACATATTATAAATAAAATTAAAGATGTAAGTCAAATAATTTTTAACATTTTAGAGTAAATGTTAATATATGATGTTTATTTAGTTTAATAAGATATATATGATAATGATTCTCAAAATATATGATTATTATTTTTTAATTTTATTTTATTTTATAAATTATTATGCAAGTTAACCTATATAATCCATAAATTTATAATAATACAATATGGACTAAGATATTCAACTTGTAAATCTTATTTAGATCAACCTGACTTATAACATATTTTACGCATTAAACATGCGATTAGCCAAAATCAATGAACCCACATTTTCATTTAGAAAGCAAAAGTAGTAAAAAAAATAATAATAATAAAATAAAATAAAATAAAATAAAAAGGTAAGGAAACTTATCCTATTTTATTAAACCTAAAATATCTCTTTTTCAATATAGGAAACATACTACAATGACATAATAAGCTAATTAAGTTAATATTATATTTTTGTAAAATAACTCTATAGTTATTTATCTTATCATGTCCACCAAACCAACCTGAAGAAGAAAAAAGAAAGGAAAGTAATTTTTGTTGCGTTGAGTAACCATGTGAATTGAAGAAACGACTGGACTTTAACAACACAAATAATATTAAATCACCATGGCAATTGGAAAGAGAAAACTCTTGGAGAGATATGCTTACGAACTAGTGTTACATTTTTTAAAACTTTTTGACATTTTTTTATATTTTATTAACACTTAAGTCTTTTTGGTAAGAAATAGAGTCTACGTAGTAATTTTAGTTATATTTTGGTTTTTTTCTTTTACTTTTATGACTTATAATTGATTTGAAAATAATAATTTAGCATCAATTTCTATTTTTTAATTATTCTTATTTTTAACAATAGATTTGATCATCCATTCCAAAAGTGATTAAATTAGTTTGATTTTAATTGAATACTCAAACACGAAAATAAATGTTAAGAAAATGAATCTATTCAAATAGATTAAAAATAATTGGTTCAGGTCAAAATATACTTCAAACTATCCAACCGATCCGTGTCCATTCTATTTTTGGCTAGAGTAGGGCTGCACCATAGTAACATGCAATTTACCATTCACAAATCAATAGAAAAAATAGAAAAAGAATGAGTCATTTCCTTAATAACCAAAATATTCATTTTAGTAAAGGGTTTAATTTATATATTTCTTTATATTTAATAAGACATTATCGTATAATAATATTTTTAAAATAATTACAGTTAAAGTAACAAAAAGTTAAATGTATAACAGTTTTTAAGATATAAATATAACAGTATAAAAAATATTTTTACAATGAATATATACTGTTTATTCTTTAATAATTGT
The DNA here is from genome assembly GCA_016859785.1 of Macrotyloma uniflorum. Taxonomy (NCBI): domain Eukaryota; kingdom Viridiplantae; phylum Streptophyta; class Magnoliopsida; order Fabales; family Fabaceae; genus Macrotyloma; species Macrotyloma uniflorum. The sequence goes on from BDMB01000027.1 coordinate 1,485,720, forward strand.
ATTTAATTCTAAAATAAATAATATATGTATTATAATATAAAATGCTATCATCTAATAAAATTAATGTGTATAATGAACTTTTTACCTACTATAATAATTTTCTTTAAAATTATATAACAGATAATTTATATAATATTGATATTTAAAAGAAAAAGAGATAGCCAGCGAAATATTTGATTGCAATGATAACTACAGCAAGAAGAAAAAGAGATAGCCAATATATTTATATAATATAAAATATATAACCAGATAAAATATATCACCATTTATAGTCTTACATCCATTAATTATCGTTTTTACAGAGGTTTTTCTCAAAAGTTAAAAGAGGGAGAAAGAAGAAAGCGATTGAATTGTTTGGATTCGATCGCTTCAGCTTGATTGAGTCAATTGTAAGAAAAGTATAATTCTCAGTAACTTTTTACTAGTGTATGTTGTTGTTAAATAGCTGTGTAACTTCTATTTTTAGGGGGACAAGGTGCCTTGATGAATGTGGCTGAACCTTGTCTCCCCATTTCAAGCTTTGCCCATATCTTCCTCTTTTATTGCTTTGATTCTCTCTTCCTCTCATATTGTATTATATATCAATGTGTTTTTTGAATGGATGTGTGAAAAACTTGAAATCTCAAGTTAGTATCAGAGAAGGTTCAATCCTACTCTGCAAGTCCGCCATCGCCGGCCACCGTCCGCCGTCGCCGGCCATCGTCTGCCACCGTCGGCCACTGTCCGCCGTCGCCTTTTTCGACTGCGAATAGTGGGTTACGTGCGCCTCGACGAGCGCAACCCGTTTCTGGTAATCGCGTCGCCGTCTCCGGCCACCGTCCGCCGCCGGCCACCGCCTCCTTTTTCGACGGCGAATAGTGGGTTACGTGCGCCTCGACGAACGCAACCCGTTTCTGGTAATCGCACAGCCAACGCGTCATCCACGCGCCGCCACGCACCTCTTCTCTCCTAGGTCAGACGCGCGCGTGAAGCCCACGCGCCGCCCTCCGGTGACCGGATCTTCACCGGACCAGTCCAGAACAACTCGTTTTTCTCTCCTAAGCCTATTCCAACCATTGTTTTCATCTTTTAACAAGGTTTATATAGTGTTCTCGGTTAGGGTTTCTCGATTAGGGTTTCTCTTTTCTCGGAAAATGGCTTCAGGTCCTATGTTCTCATTCTCTGGAACCCCTACCATTGCTACTGCAAAACTTAACTTGAAAAATTATTTGTCTTGGTCCGCATCAGTTGAGTTGTGGTTTCTTGGTCAAGGGTATCATGACCACTTGGAGAAGGAAGCTAGGGCCATCTTGAATGAGAAGAAACATGAATGGGAGAAGCTTAACTTCCAACTGTGTGCTGTATTATGGCAATCGGTTGAGCCAGATGTTTTGGAAATTCTTAGATCATTCAAAACATGTTGCTCTTTTTGGAAAAAAGCACAAGATATATTTGCGAATGACATCCAACGTCTCTTTGATGCAACTCAAAAGGTTGCTACCCTAAAACAGACCAATCATGATATGATTGCTCATGTAGGTAAAGCTCGGGCTGCTGTGGAAGAATTAAAAAGATTTCTTTTGGCAGATTCATTGGAGGAAGTTAATAGGAAGCTGGATAAACTCTACATGATCCTTATCCTGAGAAGTTTGCATCCAGATTTTGACCATGTGCGTGACCAAATCCTTGCTGGGGATCGGGTCCCATCAATGGATACTCTTGTCACTAGACTCCTTCGTGTTCCCAACTCATTGAGAGATGAAAACTCAATTGAAAGTGTGGAAACATCAGTCATGGCAACATCGCGTGGAAGAGGAGGAGGTCGTAACAATAGAGGAGGTCGTGGTGGAAGAAGTGGACGTCCTCAATGCACCTATTGTAAGAGGATGGGCCAC
>BDMB01000027.1:1487822-1545640 GCA_016859785.1 Macrotyloma uniflorum
TACGCTTGCATTGTCTTGGTCCGCATCAGTTGAGTTGTGGTTTCTTGGTCAAGGGTATCATGACCACTTGGAGAAGGAAGCTAGGGCCATCTTGAATGAGAAGAAACATGAATGGGAGAAGCTTAACTTCCAACTGTGTGCTGTATTATGGCAATCGGTTGAGCCAGATGTTTTGGAAATTCTTAGATCATTCAAAACATGTTGCTCTTTTTGGAAAAAAGCACAAGATATATTTGCGAATGACATCCAACGTCTCTTTGATGCAACTCAAAAGGTTGCTACCCTAAAACAGACCAATCATGATATGATTGCTCATGTAGGTAAAGCTCGGGCTGCTGTGGAAGAATTAAAAAGATTTCTTTTGGCAGATTCATTGGAGGAAGTTAATAGGAAGCTGGATAAACTCTACATGATCCTTATCCTGAGAAGTTTGCATCCAGATTTTGACCATGTGCGTGACCAAATCCTTGCTGGGGATCGGGTCCCATCAATGGATACTCTTGTCACTAGACTCCTTCGTGTTCCCAACTCATTGAGAGATGAAAACTCAATTGAAAGTGTGGAAACATCAGTCATGGCAACATCGCGTGGAAGAGGAGGAGGTCGTAACAATAGAGGAGGTCGTGGTGGAAGAAGTGGACGTCCTCAATGCACCTATTGTAAGAGGATGGGCCACACTCAAGAGAACTGTTACTCCTTACACGGTTTTCCTGACAAAGTAGCACATGTCTCTAAATCGGAAAAAGCAAAATCTAAGTTTTCTGACGAGGAGTACCAAGAATATTTGAAGCTTAAGTATGAAAAATCAGGTATTATGGTCCAATCTCCTTCGGTGCCAAGTGTTTCAACAGCATGTATTTCTCAATCTACGGAGAGTCGTGGTCCTTGGATTCTTGACTCAGGTGCCTCTGATCACATTTCTGGTAATAAATCATCATTCTCATCTTTCTATTCTCCAAAAATCCCTCACTTTGTTACTGTGGCAAATGGGTCTCAGGTTTCATCTCAAGGAATTGGTCAAGTTCCTTTATCTTCCTCTTTAAAATTAAATTCTGTGTTGTTTATTCCAAACTGTCCTTACAATTTAATCTCCTTGAGTCAATTAACTCGTTCATTAAATTGTTCAGTAACCTTTAATGCTAATTCTTTTGTCATTCAGGAACATGGTACGGGTCGTCTGATTGGCGAAGGACATGAATCACGAGGTCTTTATTACTTAAAATCCAGCCCTCCTATGTCCTGTTTTGCAACGTCAACACCAAAACTTTTGCATGATCGTCTAGGTCACCCAAGTTTGTCAAAGTTGAAGATGATGGTTCCTAGTCTTAAGCACCTTCAAGTCTTAGAATGTGAAGCATGTCAATTAGGAAAACATGTTAGGTCATCATTTCCTCAACAAACTAAGAAAAGATGTAACTCAGCTTTTTCTACCATTCATTCTGATATTTGGGGTCTAAGCCGTGTTACATCTTTTGGTTTCAGATATTTTGTAACTTTCATTGATGAGTTTTCTCGATGTACTTGGGTTTATTTAATGAAAGACAGATCTGAACTTTTACCTATATTCATGTCTTTTTTTAATGAGATTAAGAACCAATTTGGGAAAACCATTAAAATTCTCCGAAGTGATAATGCTAAAGAATATTTCTCCCATGATTTGTCCACTTTTTTATCTTCACAAGGTATTTTACATCAGTCCACATGTCCTCATACTCCACAACAAAATGGCATAGCAGAGAGGAAGAATCGTCATCTTCTTGAAATTGCACGCTCCCTAATGTTAAACTCAAATGTTCCTGTTCATTATTGGGGAGATGCAGTTCTCACAGCGTGTTTTTTGATAAATAGGATGCCTTCTTCATCCCTTGAACATCAGATCCCTCACTCCATTATTTTCCCACATGATCCCCTGTTTCATGTCTCTCCCAAGGTTTTTGGTTGTACCTGTTTTGTTCATGATCTTACTCCAGGTTTAGACAAACTCTCAGCTAAAGCTATTAAATGTGTCTTTTTAGGATATTCTCGTCTTCAGAAGGGTTACAAGTGTTATTCTCCAACTACTAGACGGTACTATATGTCAGCTGATGTATCCTTTTTTGAAGACACACCCTTCTTCCAACCTACCATAGACTATTCTTCCTCTCTTCAACATGTCCTTCCCATTCCTTCATTTGGTCCAATAAGTGACTCCCACCAAAGTGTTAATGAGCGTGTGTCCAATCCATCTAGTTCTGTTGAAGTTGCTCCTCCACCTCTCATTACTTATCAACGACGGGCACAACGGGTTGGCTCTATTTTACCTGAGTCGTCTTCTCGTGATTCTGTTCCTCCTCCAACAGATCCTCCAACCATGGATCCTTCTTCTTCCAATTCCATTGATTCTACTTCAGCTTGGCCCATTGCCCTTAGGAAAGGTACTCGCTCAACTTGTAATCCTCATCCAATTTATAATTTCTTGAGTTATCATCGCTTGTCTCCTTCGTATTTTTCCTTTGTTTCCTCCTTGTCCTCTCTTACAGTTCCTAAAACTATTCATGAGGCACTTGATCATCCTGGATGGCGACAAGCCATGATTGATGAAATGCAAGCTCTTGAACAAAATGGTACTTGGAAGCTTGTTCCTCTTCCTCCTGGAAAGAAAACTGTTGGTTGCAGATGGGTTTATGCTATTAAAGTTGGACCTAATGGGACTGTTGATCGCCTTAAAGCCCGATTAGTTACTAAAGGGTACACTCAGATCTATGGTCTTGATTATTGTGATACATTCTCTCCTGTAGCCAAAATCACCACTGTCCGTTTGTTTCTTGCTATGGCTGCTATGCGTCATTGGCCCCTCCATCAGCTTGACATTAAAAATGTTTTCTTGCATGGTGATCTTGAGGAGGAAATCTATATGGAGCAACCTCCTGGATTTGTTGCTCAGGGGGAGTATGGCTTAATGTGTAAACTGGATCGATCTCTCTATGGGTTGAAACAATCTCCTCGAGCTTGGTTTGGTAAATTCAGTTATATTGTGCAACTTTTTGGATTGAAAAGGAGTGAAGCGGATCATTCTGTCTTTTATTGTTATTCATCTCCTGCGAAGTGTGTGTATCTAATTGTCTATGTTGATGATATAGTGATTACAGGAAATGATGCCACTAAGATATCTCAATTGGAAAAGCATCTGTTCAGTCCTTTTCAAACCAAAGATCTGGGTTATTTGAAGTACTTTCTCGGTATTGAAGTGGCTCAATCAAATGATGGTGTTGTTATCTCACAAAGAAAGTATGCTCTAGATATTTTAAGGGAAATGGGTCTTGAAAATTGTAGACCAGTTGATAGTCCTATGGACCCGAATCAAAAGCTCATGGCAAATCAAAGTGAAATTTACCCTGATCCCGAGAGATATAGGAGACTAGTGGGAAAACTCATTTATCTCACTATAACAAGACCTGATATTTCTTTTTCTGTCGGGGTTGTTAGTCAATTTATGCAAAATCCCCACGTTGACCATTGGAATGTTGTCACACGTATTCTCAGATATTTGAAAAAGTCTCCAGGACAGGGATTGTTATATGAAGACAAGGGAAACACTCAGATTTCAGGATATTGTGATGCTGATTGGGCAGGTTGTCCCATAGACAGGAGATCTACCTCTGGATACTGTGTTTTTATTGGTGGAAATATTGTCTCTTGGAAGAGCAAGAAACAAAATGTTGTAGCTCGGTCCAGTGCTGAGGCTGAATATAGGTCTATGGCCATGGTTACATGTGAGCTTATGTGGATTAAACAATTTCTTCAAGAGTTGAAATTTTGTGAAGTTGAACAAATGACAGTATATTGTGACAATCAAGCAGCACTTCATATTGCCTCAAATCCAGTTTTTCATGAGAGGACTAAACACATAGAGATTGATTGTCACTTCATTCGAGAGAAGATAGTGTCCAAGCAGATTAACACTGAATTTGTCAATTCTAATGAACAGCCGGCAGATATTTTGACTAAGTCCTTAAGAGGACCTAGGATTCAATCTATATGTTCCAAGCTTGGTGCATATGATTTGTATGCTCCAGCTTGAGGGGGAGTGTTAAATAGCTGTGTAACTTCTATTTTTAGGGGGACAAGGTGCCTTGGTGAATGTGGCTGAACCTTGTCTCCCCATTTCAAGCTTTGCCCATATCTTCCTCTTTTATTGCTTTGATTCTCTCTTCCTCTCATATTGTATTATATATCAATGTGTTTTTTAATGGATGTGTGAAAAACTTGAAATATCAAGTGTTGTAACAATACCTTTCCTTGGCATTATTCTCATGAATAGATATCCGTACATCCGAAAATAACTTTTTCAATTAATGTTTTTAAAAGAAAATCATCACTGAATACATTTACTTTCCCTGTATATATCAGTCTAAAGTCTTTTCTTCAAGTAAATATATATTTAAAGATGTCTTCTAGCTAGTTCAGTACCAGAAACGTGCATATTAGATTAAATCACCATTCCCTGGTGCAGCCGTACAGAGCACACCAGAGTTGAGACCACAAACTTATCTTTTTAACAAGTACTACTTCTTATCTACATCTAAGGCTTCGAAAGCCGTGACAAATGACACGATTCAGTTAGCTAATGGATACTTTTGCACTAGTTAATTGATCACTTCCAATTTCAGATTCCAACCAACGAAAAGCAAGCACAGCCAACAAATCAAAGCACTAGAAAAGGCATAACACGGAATTAATCAAATTTCATGTACGACGTGACGCGATCCTAAGAAGCTGGCCAATTATATTACGCTATGCACCGCTACGGTGTACGAAATGGAAAGAAATCATCAAGATATATACTTACTACTCTCTACGCTACTGCAGGATTCGCGTTTACCTGTCACCGTTGCAGAGCTCGAAGAGCTTCCCGGTGCTGGAGAAGATGACGAGCGCCACCTTCGCGTCGCAGAGAACGGACAACTCGCGAGCTTTCTTCATCAATCCATTGCGCCTCTTCGAGAATGTTATCTGCCGAGAGGTTTTATTCTCGATTCGCTTTATCTCCACCTTCTTCTTCCCCATTTTTATTCGCACCAAAACCCTAACTAGCTTCTTTTCTTTTCGATTCGGATTCCTCCCTCTCTATCTCCCACCTCCTATTGTTGTTATCTTTATGTTCTGTTACGCTTTAGCGTGCTCATTCCTGAACTGACACGTGTCCAATAACTCTTTTGTTATAATTGTTAGTTAAATGATAATTGATTTTGATTTGTTTATAATCATTTTTAATTTAAGTCAAACAAAGTCAATGCTACGTGGTGATGTCGGTTCAATTTTATAAAACATAATTAATGTGTCTTTGTACCAACTTATGTGTTAGAATTTAAATGCAAAGTTTTACTCTCGGTTACTTGTTCAATTGAAATGACTTTTTAATAATTATTTTAAAGATCACATTAAAATGTTTTTATTGATTAATAAAGAAAAATTTACTCTCATAATATTTTCAAAATATGCACTCAAAATGTATTAATTATTTTATTTTATTTCAAAAGCAAATCTATTATTAAAAAATCCAAATTATAAATTCTCTAAAATATTCGTTCAATATGTATTAAATTAGTTTTATTTTATGCCAAAAAAAAATTAATTTAAATCTTTAGAAAAAAAATTAAAATGATCCTTCACATACATTTATATTTAGTATCTGCTTCAAACATGTAAAATGTCGAAATAATAATTATAATTACTAGTTATTCAGTAATCCCTTTGGGGTTATTGGCACGTGATTAAGACCAACAAGTGGGTGCAAACAATCTTACTAGCTAGTTTGTTTGTATTCTTCATCTTATTTTCTTTTTTTTTTTATTTTAAAAACGATTTTAGACATCCAATTCTAAGGACAGACAAGATAAGAGAATGAAAAATGAAAAAAAAATGTTATTTTTGCAGTAAAGAGGGAATTATTTTTTTTTTATCTGAAGTGATATTCACATATACCATAATGATTAACGCCCATTTTATTTGGAATGGTTAGAACAGATAAAGAAAAAAAGTTAAAAAAATAATGATGAATATAAAAAGATAGAAGTGAAAATATAAGAAAAAATAGGTAGATGTTTATAATTTGTCTATCATTACTCTTATTATAAAGGAAGAAACATTAACCGAAGCAAAGAAGTGCAGTTTTATGAAAGCGCACACACAAACAACACTGCTTAACTTTGTTCCTACTTCATCATACACGGTAGACACTTACAGCTTCATTACATCCCAAAGCAATTTTTCCTCCTTTTTTTCGTTTTCAAATAAAATTGGAACGGCAAATGTTCTGGTGCATTGGATCTTCTGCAGCCTCCTGGGCTCCCAACTATGGTAACCATCCTGCCATGTAATTGCTCATGCTTGGACCTGCTGTCACCACTGATACTGGATCAGGCTGATACCTGCAATTGAACAAAATCATTATCAAAATATCTCAAAATTTAAAACGATTTGACCAATGGAAAATTTAAATACTAGTTATGCCAATTAATCAAATAAACTATCTTTATATGAACCCCACTTCTATACTAGTCATGTTTTACATAAAAGATGCACTCCTAAGCATAAAAGATGTTTTATATAGTGAACTAAATTTGTCACTGATGCATTTTTTCATCTACCTTACTAGTGAACTGATACATTTTAACACGAATAATTGTGAACTGTAAAGTGATCAATTATTGAGTCAACAATACGTGCATACCCAATTTGTAACGTTGGCTCACACTCCAATGGTTGAAAGAGTCCATCACCCTGAGCTTGACCTGGATGCCTGCCATATCCCATGTCTTCAACTCCAGGATTCAGTTGGAGTGGATTTATTTGATACCCTTCCAACTGCTATACACAGCACACTAAGTCATTTATACCCATTAATTTTCAATATGGCAATATCAGTTGGTCAGGGTTTTGGGCCTTCCAAGATTGATAGATAGATATATTGTATCTTACAGCAATGTGTTGGTATAGCATCATTGGTAATTCTATTGTTGAATTGAACATAGATACTAAGAAATATTCTAATGCATTATTATATCTTGGACCATGACCAATATACTTTGAGGGTTGACGCATTTTTACATATATATAGGTTGATGAGTTCTAACTTACCCTTTGTCTGAGAGACCTGTTAGCCTCACTTAGCAAGTGCTCCTACACAAGTGACAGAAATTGGTGAGCAAAGGCAGGTACATTACAGAAGAAGATGGTATTAAACGGTGGCAACGGAAACCAAAATTGTTTTCATACCTTACGCTGAAGATCAGAGAGCTGATCCAGCATGAACTGGGTCTGTAAAAGAAACAAATTTACATAAATAAAATACAAATAATAAACAGTTTTCCGTCAGAAAATACACATTTTGGCATTGATATATATATGCGGAGTTTCTCTTCACTAATCAATGAAAAAAAGAAAGCAATTTCCTTGTTAACCCTTTCAATTTTAATAATCATGTGCCCCAATACTTCTAGATCTAAAATTTCACATGGTTATGATTGGTAATTAAAAGTTGAAACTTGAGTACCCTTGTTGATCTTATTTGCTTCAAGGACGAATCTAGCTGCCTTTCAAGAGATTCAAGTTCTTTGCTGCTTAGAGGGCCAAGATCTTCTCCCATAAGGTTCCTGAGAGGGTAAAGTTTAAAGCACAACAGTGACATTGATGATAGTATCAAGCAATAATCAGGCATACTAGAAGGCCCAGTAGGGCATCAGTACCTCTGGGACCGTTGTAGGGCCTCATAACGTGCCTTCAGCTTCAAGTACTCCTGTTGACTGCTTAACTCCTATAGGGGTAGCAAAATCAAACTATATAATTAAAGAAACAGATACGAATTCATACATATATAGCCATTCCTAAATCTTTTTCCATAGTTACCTGGACAACTGCATTTCAATTAGTATTTTTCTACTTGCACAAGCTAGTCATGCACAAACCTCTCAGCTAAGATAAAGTGTTAGATAAAATATTTTTTTCTACTTTCTGATATATAGTTAAGTTTGGTTTTAATTTTCCGAAAAAAAATTATTTAATTTTATTCATCATAAATTTTAAATTATCTTTTAATTATTTATTAACAAGATGACATATATCTAAACATGTAGCTTACTTGTCATTATCTATAACAACACCATAGATATACATTTTTGGTGGAAATGTAAATAGACATATATGAATTGTAACATTTAGATACTTAAAAAATAATAATAATAATAAAAGAATTAAAATTAACAAAAAAATTAAAAGACTAAAATCAAATTTAATTATATTTATAGTTACTAAAAACTTGTATAAAATTAATAGAAAAATAAAAGGCTTTTATAGAACATATATGCTAGTATTCATATTCTAAGCTTTATCGAATAAATTTTGTCTAATTGGCATTAGCCTAACGCATGTAAAGATCCATATTCTAATTCATTTATCTAGCCTGTGTGTGCATACATATAGTTTAAACTCGTCAAACCGTATTACTATAAAGTGACATACCAAAAAAATCAACGTATTAAAATTTGAATAAAAAAGATAGAGATAGATTGAACATGCATGGAATATACAAAATTAAGGAACTACTTTTACGCAAATTTAACCATAAAAATAAAAGTTTTAGGATGTGTTTTGAAGGAATTTGAAATTTTAGCAATTTAAATTGTTTTGATTTATATGTTTTATATCTTTAAATATTTTCTTCGAATAAGTTAATTCAATTTTTTGGACTTATCAACTTCATAGTTTAGATAATATAATTTAATTTTTTATATTCACAAAAAAAATGTAATTAAAAATTAAAATTTTAAAACCAAACATTAACTAGTTTTAATATTTAATATGAGAGCAACATAAATGTAAAAATAAAAAATATAAAAAAAAAAATCTATATTCTTGTGAAATTTAAATTTTTTAATTTAAGTAATTAAAACAATCTTACAATTTTTTAATTTTTTTATAAAATTTCCTATTTAAATAATATATTTCACCATAGAACATTTTAAATTCTTGAAAAAATAATTACTCCTAATAAATTTTCATTCAAACACAATAAATTTATTTAAATGATTGACATTGCACATTATTATTATTGTTAAATAGTCTTTTGTTACAATAATATATAAGCATATTCGCAAGAAATAAAATTATTTTATTATATGATGATAAATAAAATAATGATATGTATATTAGCATTTCTGATAAAAAAAAAAATATTTATGAAATTTTGCTGATATAAGTAACGAAAACAGGATATTGACGGGATGACGTGAATTAAAAATAAGACATAAGCACCGAAAAATGCATGCATGAGTTTAGAACCCAATTCACAATAACATACCCAAAATTTTACATAATTAGAGATCAGTAATAACACACGTAAATTAGAAATTAGCAATAACATAAGGCCAATTAAATTCACCCTCAAGTAAAGTTTATTTTTCTCCTTTTCCTCGATATGTAAGTAGATTTCACATATTTGTTATCGAAGGCCAAATTCATATGCATAGCTTCAATCTCTGACACTTTTTGTGGTTACAGAAGTGCAGATACTTACTCTGGAGGGAGAGGATAATGAGCTAACTATAACCAAAGCGTCAAAAACTAAAGGCTAGAAGATGCGGTTATCAAAGTTTCATTTTCCTATTGCAACAAATTGCATTTTCAATTCTAAATTTATACCTATCTTATTTCTTACATTAATTCACTACTCGATCGGAATGCCAAACTTGATTATTCTAATTAGTTTTTACCAAATAGCTAAGGCTCATCACACATTTCCTGCAGTAAAGAATCAAACTATAAAGGATAGTAGTGTCTCAAAATAGACCTTGGTGTACAAAACTTTTTTGTAAACAACTAGACTATTCGCTAGCACATTTGGATCAGAGAACTAAGAGAAGGAGGTATTAATAGAAAATTAATTTTTTATAATCAAACTTGTGTTTTCTTATGTTTAAAACCCTATGCCTGTATAAAACTGGGTGAATATATGGTGCTGATGCACAATATAAATATATGAAAACCCTTCCAAATTCTCTGTACGTCCTACCCTCCTTATCAGTAGATATAGTTTCTAGCCATTTCATATTATGGGCCTAAATGACATACAATCAATATTTTTTGTCTATAGGAAACTATTTTGGAGCAGTTATTGTGATCATGAATACTCTCAACATATTTGAACCAGCTTTAATTAGCAAAGAAGGCAAATGACATAATTTTATTTCGGATGAAGGTGTGAAAGAGAAGGGAGGCTAAAAAACTTCCTTAAAATTCACGTATCTTTGTAATAACATTACCAAAACTATGTGAAAATATGCAGGATCAGTTATATGAGCACATGCAGATGCAGATAAAGTACTGATATACAGCAAAGATTAGACTAGGTAAAAAATGAATTAATTACATGATACAAAAGACTAAAGGGACTTCGAAACCAACATATGCTGTTTGCCTAAGAATCTTTTGGCCACAATTAAAAATGCAAGCTTGAATAAAAACATTTCTTAAGTCAAACAACAGATGGCAGTCTCTAAACGTGAAAACAAATAGATGAATTATAGATGGGCAGGGGCTTTATCAAGTAAATGTGCAGTGAAGGATGACAAACTTTTCTGCCAGAGATTCAATAACAAAGAAATTATCTACTTGTACTTTCTTTTTTATATGCAAATTAAGTGACATAATGCAGCTTGCTACGAGTATAAGCTTAAGTTGCTTAGGCATCAGACCAGAATTATAAAGAAATAATGGACTTTTTTATTTTTAATTGATGTCTTAATTTGTTAATCTTTAAAATATCAAATTTTAAACAATATTGTTTCCTACCTTTTTTTTATTTTGTTCAAAACCTTAATAAACCGAGCTCAATGACATCGACCCAGATCATACAGTGAAATTTTCGCTTAATAGGATAAGGCTTGACTTTTCTTGTGTTTATATAAAACCTTCATATTCAACAACAATATATAAGAAAGTTAACATTTTTAGAACTATTAATAGAGTATATTAATTGAAAATAAAATATAAATCAAACCAAACAAGTTGTCTTTTAGAATTTTCTTCTAAATAATATAATAACCTGAATTAATTATGTTTTATATTGTGATAGTAGTTTTGCATAACAATATCTCTTTTGTATAAACAAAACCACATTTCGCATGAACAATAATAATCTTTATTTAAGAAAAAATACTTATTTCAAATCGCTAGATTCTGCATTTTAGATGCAGTAGTAAGTTAACGTTTTACAGCACAACTAATTCATTATATATATATATATATATACCAGTCAGTGAACTATAAACAGTACAACTTTTCGTTTGCTGAAGAAAAAAGAAGTATATTTCCAGTATTTTATTATTTTTTATTCTTAATGTTTGTTTATCTCTTTGAAATTCTTTTCCAAACAAGAACTATATTAAGGTGATATTCCTGCACTGGCAATTGTTTATATTAACAACCAGGTAACCTTTGATCAACCACGACATAGCATATATCGACAATGCTAAATGTAATATGAAACAGTTAATTATGCTCCTTTATGAATATTTAAGTAAATAATTGCAGCCCAGGAATCCCAATCCCCCTTGTAAGTAAAACTAAAACAGAAATGGATGAGGGGGGAAATCAGCTATCAAATTAGGCAAGTTAATTAATTGGCAAAAATTGAATTTAAATACGATAGATAGGACTATTCACCATTACCAAGGCTTCCCGTGTAGACACATTAGCCTCAGGCGCACCATAGTTACATTTCTGGTACCTCTCTAACGTTTTGAGCATGCTGCACGTTTTAAGAAAAATATATATTATTTGTGTAAGCTACATGTCAGAAGTTTAACGTACTACAAAAACAACCCAAATGAATTCACTAAAACTACATTCTGCAAAACAAATTACTTCTCAATAATATTAGTCAAGGAGAAATGAACCCAATTTTCAAAACACCTTTTTTACTTTAATTGTGCTTTAAGTCCAACATAAATATGAAAATGGACACACTTTCTAACAGGAACAACTTAAGTTAATAAACGATGAGAAACCCATTTGAAGGCAATGATAAATGCTCCTTGGATGTTGGAAAAACCAGAAGAGGTGCAGAAAATTGGTAAATTAATGTGAATTGAAAGATCTACAGACAAAGTCAGTAATTTTTTAGGGCTGATATAAAAAACCATCAAGTATCATCAATCTCTGAATTTCTTGACCACGACAGATGGTCACCGGCGAAAGAATTTCATGCATATTCCACGAAAATGAGTGGTAGTAAATGATGGTCACTTATCCTTTTATTCAGATGAGAAGAAATAAAACAAGATAGGAGAAAAAAAATTATTTAAATAAAAACTATCAAATGAAATTTTAAAGTGTTGCCTCTAAAGTTAAAAAAGAAAAAAGAAAAACTTTATTTTTCTAAGCCACTGGAGAAAATTTTTTTATTTTTAAATTGTCCTTTTTTTCTTTCTTTTTTTCTTTACATTCAAAACATAAAATTGTTTACACATCATTTTTGTAATATATTTTTCTGTATTATATCAATGACTTTATCTCACAGTTTTCCTATTTTCTCTTATCTCTATTGCATAAGAAATTATTCAAATTAGTTATATAAATACAATATACCAATCACTGATGCTAATATTATCTACCAATAAATTGTACAAAATGAGTAAGTCTTGGATTTGACGATGAAACTTCTTTCGTTGATAAACGTGATAACATCAGGCCAAAAGAAGGAGCTATATATATATTAGGGTAAAATAATTATAGAAGAAAAAAAAAACTGGTGTGCTACGAATTAATGTAGGTGAGGTAAGATAATTTGTATGGGGTAACACCTTTTAAACCCAGAAGAAAAAGCACGGAACATACTAAGTAACTAAAAGAATTTTCTGTACAATAATCAGATCTGAAAGGACCGGAGAGTTGTTCTTCACAAAGAAAATAAACATACTGACAGCAAGAAGTAGTAAAAGTTAAACCTTCGGAAGACGAGAATTAATTGAAATGCCAAACCAATCAACAGAAAATATCTGTCTATCTGGATAGAAATAATGAAGTGATTGAAAAACGTGTATGGAGGAGGAGAAACAGATGGCGTTATGATTCTAAATTTTGATTCTGATTAACAAAACGTCCATTCTGCTTTAACAAAATGTCTCTATCATGAAACGTTCAAGCGAAAATATCTGCTGTCAGCGACATGGAGAATTAATTAAGCATACTATTGACTCCAAAGTGAAAAACTCCATTTTGTTCTTTGGTCATGATTGTGGATCATGAACAAGCCCCAGGTAATTGAAGAGCTAGACCAAAATAGAAAGCACGCAAGCTAAGGCAAACCAGAAGACAGAAAAAAAAATCTCTATAAAATATAAAACAATTAAAAAAGCTTGAACTGGGAGAAAAAAATGTTAAACTACTACAGATCGATGGTGAGAGATGCAAGAAGAAGGGAAACCACTATATGGAAATCAGAGAAACCCTAGTCTCCAGAATTATTATTTTTTATTTAAAAGAAAGCGTATTTATTTGAGAGTAAACAAAATAAGAGATGAGTTAGGTTGTGTGAGTGATTTTGAAGAGTGAAGGGAAAAACAGACAAGGTGGAAGAACTGGAAATGGAGGAAATAATTGAATATTTATATGGATGTTTTGTTTTACACAAGAGCTAATTACACCGAAAAGAGGCCTGACCCAAGAGTCCAAAATTACTTTTGGGAAACGCTTTTGAACCAGATCTGTTTGATGGAGCAGAAAAACGGCAAACTCAAATGCTGGGTTTAAGACCAAAAGAGGGAAAGAAAGAGAAAGGTGAAGACTGAGCGAAAAATAATTTAAAAAAGAAACGAGGGCAGAGAGGAGAAAAAGAAAAAACAGCAAAAATAGAGTGGATACAATACAACAGTGATCCTCCCTTGCTTAATTTATTTCATGTATGTCTGTTGGGGTTTAACGCGTTTCCAGTTGCAGATCTAACAGCAACGCGATCGCAGAAACCCTCAACCTGCTAAAAACGCCGAGACATTTCACGGAAACGGAAAAACCCAAACAGTGAAAAAAGAAAATCAACTTTTCTCATGTTTTCTCAAACAAAAAAATACCGCCACCTGTCTGAAAACAGCAAAAATCAAACGAGAGAGATTTCGAGATCTTAAAACCTAAACAAACAAAAAAAAAATTCAGCACAAAGTTGTTGGTTGCGAGTTATACCCACGACTCTTCTCTTATGAGTTTTATTTCATTTTGCAACTTTAATTTCCGTGATTCGTTTGTTACATTTTGGTGAATATGTTTATATAAATATATACCTTGAACTGCTGCAAAACTCGTACAGCTTTCCTCTATTGGAGAAGATGATGAGAGCAACCTCGGCATCACAAAGAACGGAAAGCTCGTAAGCTTTCTTCAAAAGCCCGTTCCTTCTTTTAGCGAAGGTAACTTGCCTGTTGATCTTGTTCTCAATTCTCTTCAACTCCACTCTTCCCCTTCCCATTCTCTCTCTCTCTCTCTCCCTCTCTCTCTCTCTCTCTTTCTTTCCTACACTCTAATATCCAATCAGGGAAAAACAAAAGTGAAAATAAATCAGAATAAAACCTGTGAATATTTTCGTGGCTCGCTCGCTGCGTGTATGTCTTGTACACGCATATATATTTATATAGCCAGCCACGGGAGAATGAGATGGTGTCAACTCTCGTGTGACCTTGTTACTTTGTTTTCTGCAACAAAAAAATATTATTATTATTATTATAATTCTAATTCTAATTCTAATAATTATTATTATTTATTATAATAATAATAATAATAATAATAAATAAAAGGAAAAAAAATGTTGAATGATGATAATTATTTGTAATGTGGCTCCTTTATGATGAATCTGAGCAAAACCATCTTTATCAAGCCCTAATGCAAACTCCAAAATCAAACCCCTTCTACCTGTCACTTTCTCCCTGCTATCACCCTCTGGGGTGTTTAACACACTGCTAACTCCATGACAATGACGCGCCTAAGGAAATCACAAACATAGTTTTGTAAGTGGGGAAGGCGTTTTCTGCTACGCGTAAAGTGGACCTAATTTAAGGATATACTCATAATCAATTTTCCAATACAAAAACAAATTACCAACATGTTTTTGGCATTACTATTGCAGGACTCAGTTCTTATAAACAACGTTTCCGATTTCTATTTGTTTCATAATTCAAAAGAAAGATTCCACTGTAAGTGATCAACCAGTCACCAGGATGAGTTATTTGTGAAGTCACTGAATGACACAACTAACTGGGTATGAATGTAGTAACTTTGCTTGTTTTTGTAATCTTAAAAGTCATATTAATAATGGTATGCCACTGAATTACACTTCATGTGTATGATATCATTATCCAATTTTAAAAACTAAGTAAAAAATTACATTCTTTAAACGTATTTTATTGGCAATTTAATCAAAATTTCGATTAAATTCTATCCTCTATCCTCTATCCATCCATAATCCATGTTGGGATAGCGGCATTAATTAATAATTATTCATTTAAACTGTAAAAGTTAACTTCATTGATTTATAAGAGGAAAGTGCGATTGGATTGGAGGGTAGCAAAAGAAAGGAAAGCCATTGAAAGAAAATGCAACGATCAGAAAAGACTTTTGTACAAACTACTCCCTACGTTATGTACCAAGTGTCATTTTACTATATTTTTTTTTTCTTAATTACATATATTATTATAATATGAGAAAAAAATATTATCTTTTTTAAAAATCTCTTATTTTTTAATTAGCATTCAATAATTATTTTTAAGAGTTAAGTAGTCTTCACATAAGAGATGAAGAAAAATATTTAAAATATTTTACATTAACATTAAATGTTATATTTTCCCATAAAACTTTTCTATTTATTTCTTAACAATTACTCAATGATTAGAAAATCATATAAAAAAATTGAAGTAGTAATTAATAAATATAATTTCGGGGTATTAAATTAACAAAATGTAGAAGTGAGTGCTTCGGCGCATGTTATGTTATATAGCATTGATAATACGTTCATTAATTTTCTAGAATAAATTTTGATTTCTCTAGTTTAATAATTTTGTATTAAATGTTACCAAAGTACCAAATGAGCCTTTATTATGTCCAAAAAAAACTTTTAATCTATATTTTTTTAAGTAATTTAAAATATTTAGTATGGTGTTTTAATATTGCTTAACCACTACTTAATTGGATGTACACTACTTAACAATATCGAAATAGTTCATAATTACATCATAGAAAGTTTTAAGTAATTCCTCTCATTTTATTTTATTGAGTTTCAAATAATATTTACTTTTTGTATACACCGCTATCTCATCATTAATGATTTCTATTAAATAAGAACTAAATGAAAGAAAAAAAATCTATAAAATTATGGTGTATTATTATTACATGGGACTTGACATTGAAGAAAAGTAAAATAAACATTAACTAATAGGACATGTATTTAAAGTGAGTAGGTATATAATATATACGACCTCGATACTTAAAAAAAATGTCACTACTTAACCAAAAAAAGAAGGAAAAGTAGGTTATCTAAATTGCAAGAAAGGTGATAGGGACACAAATTTTGTTTGACCATCCAGGTCAGTTAAAATATAGTTACTTCATATTTTTTATTTTTTAAACATTTGAATAAAGTTAATATAAGATTTTTTTTTTTTTTCGTTCTATTGAAAAATACGTATATACGTATTATTTTTATTTAATTTAATAAATAAAAGGGGTGAAGTCGGTAATAAAGAAGACAGAGAGCGAATCATATCAGAGCTACGTGTCAAAAGAAAAAGTGGAGAGAGAGAAGTTAGGGTTGGTGCAATCATGTGACCAACATAGAGCATTAAGAAGTGCAACAAGTACTCGTAGCTCGTATATTCTTTGAAAGAACTTATTTCACCTATAATTTTTTTCCTTAGTTCGGTAATGAAACTCCTTAAACTGTAAAATATTTTTATAAATAAATTATATATAATTTAACATATCTATTATTTGTCACTGAAGTTAGTTATAAGAATTAAGTATTAATAATAAATATTATCATATAATAATAAAGTTAAAATATATAAACCATAAATAAGATTTATAATGAAAAAATATATAAAACAATATAAATAAAAATAAAAATAATAAATAAAGAATAAAATAGATTTTTTTCATAAAAAATATTTATTAAATTATAATTAATTTGAATATTATAATACTTTCGTAAGTACATCATCTCATCTGGATCGAGGAGTAATCAAAACTGAAAACAATATTTTATAAATAAGAAATCAGAACTTTTATTTATAAAAGATCAGATTTGAAGTATTCCATTCTCGATTAGTATCCATAAATACATAGTCTATATTTAAATAATTGGACTCATTATTAATGAATAATGTATAAAATTGTTTGAATGAAAATAAATTTTAATGATAATAATAATAATATTATATATATATATATATATAATTATTGAAAAAAAAAATATTTGATTATGAGAAATGTTAAAAAAAATATATCATATCAAATTTTATATACAAAATTTTAAAGTGGAAGTTACACCCAATACGTAATACTTTTAAAGATAACATAATCTTTAATTGTCTAAAATAAAAAATCTAAATATATTTTTAATATGTATTCAAAAAGGAGTTCTTAAAAAGGCATAAAAAATTATTAGTGCAAACAATAAATTAAAAAAAGTTCAATTATGTAATAAAAAAATTATGTTTTAAAAAGAAAAGAAGTTTTTAATAAAAATATTTTTAAAAAAGATAATGAATAAAAGAAAGAGCATATAATTTTGAATTTATATCTCTTAATTAATGAGATTATATATAATTTTTTTTGTTATTATCTAATTTCATTCTCACTTATAAGTATCACTTAATAATTATTAAAGTATTAATTTTACTTATTGAAAAAAATTCAAATTGTTTTTATTAGTAGTTTTTTAAGTTTATACTCGGATAAGATTATAAGAAAAACATAGTAAACTAAATGTAATGTTTGAATAAGATGAATATGAAAGTTCTTACTCAAATTAAGTATTTTTATGAAGAAGTTTTTAGCGAGAGATTTCTTGTAATCATCAACTACATGAGTTATGCATGTCTTCAAGTTTTCAAAAGTCATTAACATAAGAAACTCTTAGGAAAGATTTTGTATGACTTCATTCGAGATTTGATAAATAAAGAAAACCATCATTATGAATTAAATGTCATGTAATATAATTCACCAACTTACTTATTTGTAAGATATAATAATCTAGGTATCTAGTTATAGTGGATAGAATTTCTCTTACTTCTATAATAGAATTGACAAATAAAAAAATATTTTGATATCTCTCAAATTTGTTGTTTATAGAGTATGTGTTTGATGATATTCTTTTATCTAACATTTCGTATTTTCAAATTTGTTGTTTAATAAATTGATTCTTTAAACGTATTATTATCCGAAAAGACAGCATAAAATATATTTTGAAAAAAATATTAGATAAAATTCATATTCCTAAATATATTTAATGAAAGCTCTTATTATTATTTTTTAAATAATATTTCATTTTAGATAATATATTATATCATATTTTAATACATGTTTATTTATTTATTATCATTTATAATATAATCTTATTCTAATAAATAATTGATTATTATGTTTGATATCTATTACATGTGATATATTTTTTTAATTTAAATAATTATATCTTTCTACTTTGTGAGAGTGATTCTCCTTATACTACTTGAAGATGTTCTTCAAGTGACATATCCTTCCATCTCTTAATATTTTCTATTTTCTCTATTTCTCTTTATTTGTGTTCTTAAAATTCTCTTCACTTCCTTTTAATTTTCAATTCTTGTCTTGTTCTTATTTTATTATCTAGTTCTTATATTTTTTATTATATTCTTGAGTTGTAAAAATTTATAAATCATAACCTCTTATAAACTTTTTATTCAAAGCATTGATGATTCAAGTAAAGATTAACAATTCCTAGATTTATTCTTACTATTCTTTTAATTTAGCTTCAATTGCCTAGTTCCATCCTATCAATACATATGTAAAGAATAGGGTCAAATATTTTCAAAGTTATTAAAAAAACATCTCAAAGAATGAAAATCTGTTTTGTCAAGAATAGACATTGAGCTCATCACAACAAATAAAAATAAAAATTTAGTTTTTACATGAATATATTTTGAAGAAGAAAAATGTGAATAGAAAAACAATATAAAATATTCTAACTATGCAATTTTTCTCGAAATGATCTCAACCTGCAATAGTTTGAACATAAGTGTGAAAATCTTAAGTTTCATTCTTTGTAAAGTAAAATAATTTGTAATTTTACAAATAATTTGTAATTTAAATTTCATTATATATTCTCACTTTGTAAATAAAATTTATCAAACAATTTTTATTTGATAAAAGTCATTAATGAATTGAAGAATATATTTCAATTTCTGATTGAGATTAAAAGGGCAGTCAAGTGTAAAACAGAAATATTTATTGTAATTAGGGACGTAGAAAATACTTGTCTTTAATAACTTATTTAATTAGTGAAATTCTTTTAAAATTTATTTTTTTTATATTGTATATTCAATATTACAACGTTTTATAAAACTTGTACGGTAGTTTACTAAGCTTGTGAATTGATAGTCTTTTATGTTTCGTTTATATCCAAGTAAATACTGTTTATATTTTAAAAGAAAGATGTAAGAGAATGATTTTTTTTTCCATACGTGTATATTTTAAAAGAAAAAAAAATTCTAAAATAGAGAGAAAAAAGGAGAAGAAAATCACGTATAATATTATTGAAACTGTGTTTTAACACTTTTAATTGATTATAGATATTTCATAATTGATTATAATTTTCTTTTTTAATAATAATAACTATTATAATAATAAAATATAATTATTAAAAATATTATTAAATAAAATTATTTATTTATTTTTACATTTTTTAATTCAAATAAATTTTATTTCGATTTTGTTTTCACATCTTAAATCTACTGTCCAATATCCAATTCAAACAAATACTCAGAGATTTCCTGAACACAAAAATTTAAACATTGGTGGACCCATAATTCGATAGTGCACTTTAACCTTTTTCCCTTTTACTTGATGTATTAAAGATTAATTCTAAAATTGTTCAAATTTTCGTTAGATTAAAGAATGGATATCTATTTAGTCTCAATAAAGATAAAAGAATCATGTCCCGCTCTCTTTTCTTGCAAAATAATTCGTGGCTAGAGAAACTTGTCCCTACCACATCCCCTTTTCAACTAAATGTTGTAATAAATATACTTTAATTCAAATTATAAGTTAAGAGTAAATATTAAGACCTTTTGAAAAAAAAAAATTATGAATCAAATCATACAGCTAATGTAAATTTGTAACGTGATGTTATTTAAATATTCCTATGATTTAAAATTTTAATTCAATAAAATAAAATAATATTATATATATACTTGATTGTAACTAGAATCTTTATAGACATTAGTGTATATAGGTGCCGGACATGGATTGCATTTCAACAAGATATTCATCCACCTTAACCCACAACAAGTATTTAATCTTATATAAAAGAAGTGAACTTTAAACCTAATTTATTCTAATAAAATCGGTTTAATGAAATGATATTTGCATTTATTTTTATATATTAATTTGGTCTTATCTCTAGTCAATATGAAATCTCTAATACATACCTTTCATATCGAGACATCCCAATTTGAATGTGAACCAACATATAGGTGGTTCAACAACAACCTGATAGCGGGTTGTCTAATAGGCCTAACAAATTTGTTAGCAACAAACTTGTTAAAATAAACTCTGATAACATAATAGAGGTGGACTTTAAACCTAATTCATCTTCATAAAACCGGCTCAATAAAGTGAGGTTTGCACCCACCTTTATACATTAATTTGATCTTATCTTTAATCGATACGTGATTTCTAACATTATATCTTGTTCAATAATCAATACGTGATCTCTAACATTATATCATGTTCAATATCGTATTGAACATGTGACTAACTCATACTAAAATCCAACGTAACCTCTTCAAAACTCGCTCGAAAATAATATAATTTAAACATATTAAAAATATTTAATTATTACATCATATTATAAATAAATATTTTTTCAGATAAAATAATTATTTAATCTTATTTATTATATTTTTCAATCTTATAAATATAATATATAGAAAAATTTATTTTAAAAATAAGAATTAAATTATTTAAGAAGTTATGAAATTACATTTCATTAACACGAAATAATAACACATTTTGATTCTCTAGACATTGATTCTAAGTTTGAATGGAGATCAAAGAGTCTGGCACGTCTCTCTCGTAGTGATTGCCATTATCTCACTGCATTTCCAACTTCTTGAACTATATATGGGGCTTATCCACAAAAAAATGTTGGAATACTTCTTTTACTTAGTTAAATGCATTTTAATTAGCATTATCTTTGTGTTTTGGTTGAACCTAAGCCCTTCTTTCTTTAAAAGTCAATCACTAATCTCTTAAGATACTACTAAGATAAGATTCTTCTAAAATGTTTTTTCGTGTATATAAAACTCAGTTGAGGGAAAGTTAATTAATGTTTTTTTTCCTAAAATGTTTAAGGTTATATTTGTTTTCACCTTTCTTGCCCTTCAAGTCTCTTCTCATCTATCTATAGGAGATCTATTTAGACAAATTTATCCCTAAGTAATTTTAAACAATTAAGAATAAAAAATCTGGTAAATACACATTAAAATTCATGTAACCATGTTTAAAAGTTTTCTTTATCAATAAGGTCGAACATTGATGGTAAATAGTTTACTTTCTTAAACATAATGATAGGGGTTTTATTTTTTAGCAGTATGTGCTAGAAAAGAGAAACAAAATTTACTTCATCATTAATTTTTACACTTTTGGAATATAGTTTCATATTTGCAACAATAATTACGAAAATCTTACATAAATTATCTCAATTTACAATATTTATTAAAATAGGAAAAAATTTATAAAAAAGAAATATAAAAAAAATCTTACATTATTTATACAATTTATTTATATATATATATTTATTGGATAATTTTTTTAATATAGAAAAAATGTTTTATTATTTTTTATTTTTTATTTCAAGAAAAAATATTATCCAGAAATATTTTGGTACGATTCTTATATATCTTTATATTTAATTCTATATCATTAAAATGAGATTTGATTTTCTTTTCCAACCCATCTTTATTCTTTACCAATGTACCCATGACATTACATGCCTCTATTATCAGTATTATTTTGTTATGATAAAGACATAATACTAAATGAAGTAAAATACGATTTTATAACAAAAGTTGATAAAAATAGCAATTAAGTAAAGAAAAAATTTTGTAACTTTTATTATCTTCAAATTTTAAAAGAACAGTAAAATACATCTACAAGTTTATCTTCTTTTCATAAATATAATTGAATATCTAAATGAAATTAATTGTGACGGTTTAAAGAGATGAAATAGAAAATCTCTGCTGGAACTGTTCGAGTAAATTAATTTCATCACGACTACAAATGTCTATTTTTGTTTTCGTACCTAATTATCATGCTTCTCCTCTTTAAGTAAATGTGTTCTGAAATCACCTCTGCCATGCATTATAATTTATCTCATTCCCGAGATTCGAAGTCAAACAAAGTGATTTAAGATAACTGAGATGAGATGTATGTACGCTGCAACCGATAGAATTTAGTTCACGATACAATTTTTTTTTATTATATGTGAGAAATTTTCTAAATAATTTATAAATAAGTTAATTTTTTTTCTTTAGAAGTATTTATGAAAAGGTTAATCTAAACATATTTAATTAATTAATGTGTTGAAATTTAAGTATTGTTTATATAATAGATATTTCTTGTTGAGTATTTTCGTAAGTCGAGATATCCTCACATATTCAGACATTCAGATTGAATCCTTTAGAATAAAGACTCGTTCTGGATTCTCGATAAGAGACACACAATCTCATAAATCCCATAATATTAGGTCTAAATCATTGTAATGGAAGATTCGTATACAATTCCAGAAAAGAAACATATGATTGTAATAGATCTCATACTTAGAACTTACGAAAGGTAATTCTGTATAATTTTATATTATAAATAGACATGTCTAGTTAAGGTAATATTTACTCTTAACCTAATTTCAAACCATGCCTATATTGTATATTGACTTGAACGTCAGAATATAAATACAAGTAAGTCCTATGTGGTTCAGAAGGAAATCAGGAGTAGGCTGAGAAAAAATCAAAAAGAAACAATCTTTGTATATTAGGTGAGTACAAAACTCACCTCATGAACTGATATTGTAAAAATGAGTTAAACATAAAGTTTACTTCTAATATAATATCAGAATCTATCATAATAAAGTTATTAAATCTATCGGGTCACCCACTATCGGATTACCCACTATTGGGTTACCCACTATTGGATCATCCACTATTAGATTACTTACATTCGAATTAGGAGGTCTCAAACTGAAAGAGATAAATTAAAAATATCACATCATTTAAAACTTAGTGAGTATCTGATAATCATTCAATAGAGAGATAATTATCTAGTTAACTATTTAACTTTCTGCACACTTTACTTAATTATATCTTATAATTGTTTTTGGTACTAGTGTTAATTTTTATTAATATAATATATCATTGTCGATTTAAAAAAAAATATTATTTAAAAATAAAATAAAAAATATATATATTATATTAATGTCACATTTATTTTATAAAAATAAGTTAAATTTAAAGTTTATTATTTAATATAATGTTTTATGGAAAATCTAGAACAACTTATAAAAATCACACAAAATTTTAGGTAGAATTGAAAGGTTATAGATTAATTGGAGCATGGGTGTGAGGGGACATTTACCGAATACCGACCTTGGTGATGGAAGTAATTGAGAAGAGTTGTTAAAAGGGTTGGAGATGATGTTGTGTTTGATATGAGGAAGGAAAAACGTACCCCTATCAACTAGACATGTTATTACCTTTCCTGCCAAATCATCCGCTTATTCGATTCCAGTTCTTGACACCTTATTTTATGGAAACCAACATCATCCCTCCAATTCATCATATGCCAAATCGGTGCTTTCTCACACCCTTACAATCAAACTATATCTGTCCTCTTTTCTATACCAAAACCATTTCAAATAACAACCATTTTAATTACTAATTAGCTTCACTAATTACAAATATTTTTTAACTTTAACCAAAAATGTTTTTTTTTTCATTACTTCTCTTAATACTCTCACTCATTTGGTAAATAACTTTTTTACTAGCTTGTATTCTTTTTGGAAACTCTATTTCAAGTAATGTTTTTAAAACTCTTATTTATACCATTTTCATCCTCAAACTATTTATTAAATTTATCTTTCAATCTTTATCATACCAAATAATTTTTTTTTTCACTCATAATGTATATTTTAACTATTTTGATATTGGATAAAAAAGTTATTTTTTTTTACCCTTTATTATATAAGATATTGATAGTAATAAATAATAACTAGTTTTATATTTTGATATTACACGGTTTATTTTATCATACTATTTGAAATTCTTTTTTTATATTGACTTTGAAGATATAGATATTATATGTTTTAAATCATTATATTAATTAACATAATTAAAATGTGATATCTACTTAAAAGTTTGATACTTTCACTTTATTTTCAATTTGATTGAAATATTTCAAGAGATAATTAGTTGAATAATCAAAATATATATATATATAATTAAAATATAAATAAAATGATTGATATGAAAATAAAATAAAAATTCTTAAATTATTTATAAACTAAAATTATAAATAATCAGAAATATATATTTATCCATAAATTAAATTTATATAAAATATCATATTAATATGTTTATGTTTGTTATTTTATATTTTTCAAATACTTCAATAAATAATTTTACAAAACATTAATAAATTAGATTTACATCTTTTAGATACCAGGTAACTTTTAATTTTTTTAGCTAATTTTTTTAGAGACCAACATCTTCGGTTGGAGAATGATAATTGATCACTATTAAACTTAGAAACCAAATTTCACACCAATATTGTGGCGAAAATCCTAGAAAAAAAAATTTATTGACCAAAATTATTTTAATTAATAATTAGTTATTTTATATTTAGTCACTAATTTTTTTTATCACTTTAAACATATAGAAACTAATTTAGTGTGAAAAACATTGTACATATTAAAATTGGAAGAAGACACGAAAATCTAAATGAAACAATTTTAATTCATCACATAGTAGGTAAAATTTGATAAATTTGATTTGAATTTTATTACATGTTTTATTTCA
Organism: Macrotyloma uniflorum; assembly: GCA_016859785.1. NCBI lineage: Eukaryota > Viridiplantae > Streptophyta > Magnoliopsida > Fabales > Fabaceae > Macrotyloma > Macrotyloma uniflorum. The sequence continues at coordinate 1,513,166 of BDMB01000027.1, forward strand.
AAGCTATTAAACTCCAATTTCTTAGAAGTAATAATATATTCATATATTATATGTAAATTATATTAAAGATAGAAGATTTTTTTTTATTGTTATAACTATGTAAAATGAATTAACTATTTTAATAATTTTAAAACATGTAGTTCTAAAAATATAGCAAATTAATTTAAAGACAATTTATTCAGTTTTTAATATCATTAAATGTTAATTAAATATCATCAAGTCTATTAAATTTGACTAGGTTTTATCAAACTGCTATGACGAAATTATGTTTGTATCAATTACTATAATAGAAAATAAAGTCTTTTTTACAATTATTTACATTTCTATCAACTACGTTACTTTTTCAGTGGAATTAAAAAATATATCTTCTACTCTATGATTTAGGATTTAATAAAAAGAAATAAAAAATAAAATTCATTATATATATATATATAATGTAATAATTTAATATTTAATGTTTATTTCTAATTATTAATTAAAATAAAATTTTATAAGAAACTCAAAATTACTACTTAATATTAAAATTTTCCAAAAATAACATTACTTATCAAAGAAGGAATTGAAGTGTATGTGTCAAAAAGGGCAAGCCAAAAGATTAGGGAGGATGAAAATGCATGTTACAACTTTTTAACTTCAATTTTCATAAATAGATTTCATTGGTTTCCCATCAAAACTTACTAATTAGAAAAAAAAAAAAAAATCTTCATAACAAAATATTTATTTTCCAATCAAGTTTTTCTTGCTAAAAATACTTTTTTTTTTTAAAAAAAAACAACATAAACTTATAAAATTGTAATGCTAAAACTTAAGGGAAATGGAGTTTAGTTTAAAGAATTTATTTATTTATAGATAAAATTTTTCATATAATATTTTGAAATTAATATTAATAATATATTCAATATTTTAAAAATAATAAATATAAATATAAAATATAATCGAAGTTATCAAACTTTTTCTTATTTATATTTACATTAATTCAGAGTTAAGATAAAATAAATTTAAATTGAATATATTTAATTTATAGATTTAATTTGAATTTCTTTAAAGAAAAAAAAAAGTTCATTCAACTTATGAGTTATAATAAAAATAGAGTAAAACATATTTTTATTACTGCTTTTTTGAGCAAAACAACTTACAATTAAAAATAATACACTTTATCTAAATTCTTTGAATAGCTAGCTATCTTTGATCATATTTTATTACTTTTTGGTAATAAAATGAAGAAAAATATCTATTATTTTAATCTTTCACTTATATATTTATCTATTTCTATACAGTAAATATCATAATTATAATTAAGTCATATGGTAAAAATAGGATAAATTAAATATTAAAAAATAATAATTCAATAACATTATTATTCTTTTGCATAAAATATTTATATTTAAATATTTTTATTATATATTCTACACCACATATTTATCACCTCATATTTTATATTATACATTTATCATATTATATTTTATACCACATATCCATCCCATAATGTAATAAATATATTTATCATTATGTTTCACTTAAAGATTAACACTTATATATGTAACAAGTAATAAAATTGCATTATAGAAATGACTAGAGTATCAACCTGATCAGCCACACTCAACAAGTTAGAGTTATTGGCAAACCTATTTATCTATTTTGGTATATTTCGTATAGATATACTATTAATAATCTATGTGACTCAACCAATCAATAGAGTTTGAAATCTCATTACCTCATTCTTGACATAACCACCACATTATAATATATTTATACTGCCTTGATAGTACATAATGGCATTTTAGAACAATTATCTAAGATTGACTAACCTTCTTTATCATTTTGGGACAACTGAATGAGGTTGATTGACCTCTCTTATCAAATTACAACTCTTAGTTGATTATAACTAACAACTTTAAACTCAACTCATCCTCTCACATCACATACATCTCATAATAATTAAGTAGATTTGGAACATTGACCTTATCAGTTCAGCTCGACCTTATATGTCTCATTTATCCACTAGATATAAAGCCAGTAATTTCAAAATTATTTCCTTTTAAATCACATAAATCTAATATTGAATAACATCTTTTAATATTAATTTATAATTATTTTAATTAATCATTTTCTTTTAAATAATAAAATATTATTCATCACTTATCTATTTTTTCTTAAGCAAAAATTTTTTGCAAAAGCGAAAATAGAATCTGAGACTATATCTTTTTTAGCATTTTCGTTTAAGTGACATAGTTTTCCTTCAAGCAAAAAAACCATCCACATAACTTTTGTTTGAACGGAAACTTGTTGCTTGAGAGAATTACTACCATTAAAAGTTATTTTTTTCATCGCCATGTTTTCATAATAACTTCTCTTTTAAACAAAAATCATAAAAAATAATGAAGATGAAACTAAAAATACATGATTTCAAAAACCCAAAAAATATTTTTTACAACACAAACATATCTCCAACCAATATATTAATATTTAACTGTTTCGAATAAAAAATATATTATTAAACTTTTGAATCAACACGAGAATCATACTTTTATATTTATAATAACTTGTAAAATTAATAAATATACAGTTAAAATTTTGACTTTTTACTAATAAATCTTAAAAAAATTATATAAACTTATATTTCTATTTCAAAAAATATATTATTTTTGAATAATAACTTTTCTTATCTAAATATCTTTTAATTTAATCTCTTCTCAATTATCCTCCTTTCAATAAATATACTAATATATTGTAAAGTTTATAAAAATTTGAACAACCTCCCAATAAGAAAAATTATTTCTAAAATCCTTAAATCCTTAACTTAGAAATCTTTCTTACTCTTTCAATTTCTCATTATCACTTTCAAATTCAAAATCTTAATATTTAAAAAAAAATATATAATTAAAAAAAAAATTTATATAGAAATCAAACAATTGAATTCTATATTTATTAAGTTTTAAAAATGATTAATTTTTATTTTATTATATTCAAGTTGTTACATAAAAAAACCTTTTTTTTCTATAATATTTTAATAGTTTATAAAGCCTATTAAGTGAACTATACCAACATCTCTATGAATATCTTTAGATGTCATGATGTTACCAATAAAATTGAAAAAGAAATATATAACATATCAAATATTCATTTCCAATAAAAATTGAAAATTCCCCATCTCATAAATATACGTTTTCATTGTTTTTAAATCAAAACCTTCTTCCAATTTTCCTTCTCCTTAATTAGTTATTGGATCTCTTTACCAAAATATTTTTTTTTTCAAGATTCTAATTCGATCCATTTGTGCATATTAGTTACATGTCCATGACTTTTTTTTATGACTCCTAAACATACAACCAATATTTTTACAATCTCTAATACCTTCGTTAACTGATTGATTAGCAATACAAACACTGCTTTTAGAGCAAAACAACTTACAACTAAATCTAATACACTTTATCTAAATTCTTTGAATACGTAGCCAACTTTGATCTTATTTGATTACTTTTTGGTAATAAAATGAAGAAAAATGCCTATTATTTTTAATCTTTCGGATACTGTATATCGTTATATTTAATTTGACCATTTTCTACTATTAAATATCTAAAATTTTTATCAATATTTTCCTATTTAGCTGGATCATAAATATTTTTAGAAACTTCATGTGATGTAGTATGAGGTTCTATATTTGTTTCTAAACTATCTTCTTGTAAATTCTCATTATGCTCATGATACTAGAATTAGGACTATTGATATTGTTAAGCGTTTCTACTTCTCGAATTTTTTCATATTCTGTTCTAATGTATTAATATTATTTCAAATTTCTAGTGGAGACTTTTCTTCAACATTGGTACCTATTGAAATAGTTGTAAAGAACACCTTCTTTATATTGAATTAGTTTCTCAATTCTTATTTTTTTTTCAACTTCTCAAAACCAGATCCATACTTTTTATTTGACATATTTTATTATTTTATAAAATATTTAATCGACCAAATTATATATATAGAGAGGGGATGACATTACTAGAATAAGTGGATTTTTAGAGAAAAAAAAAGTAATTAAAGGAATATAAAAAAAATATTTTTTTAATAATTTATAATTATATTTCCAAGGATCGGATACTCTTCTAGGTGTGTTTCAAGTCTTCTGAACTCTTTGACTGATATAGGACCGAATGATGGAGGTACTTATGATTACATTCCGATTCCGATACTTAAGTCAGTATTGAGTATAAATAAGATAAGATATGATTGAGATTGAGAGATAGATAAATAAATACATTACGTAATCCTCTAATTCACTATTTATAATATTGTAGATTTGTAAACTTTCCTAAATATCGTGGATATCATAAAAGTAACTTTACATCAAAGAATTCCAAATAACTAAAATGACACTCCCTACCTACATGATACATTATCAATAACTATTAAAAAAATAAACTTTATAAATTTTGAACACATTACGTAATTGTTTTTTCACTTAATTGAATTGAATGATGAAATATTTAATCTTTCATTGTACCCAAAGAACATTACATGACCCAGATGTAAAAAGAAAAAAGAAGAAAAAATAAAATAAAAGTCAACTCATCTTATCATTCTGGTCTGCAACACATGGGTTAGATTTGATTTTACATATGACAGGGAAGTTTCCTGTGTGAATTTAAGTCTAGTCTGAACAGCAATGTGAGGCGTAGATAAGGGTGGGGGTGGGGAAGTTTATCCACAACTTCAACTGAATTCGCAGTAAAATAAATAATATAAAACATTTACACCATCTTCATCCAAAATCATGTTCTAAAAATATCCATTAGAACATCTTCAATAATATCGCATATATATGGCTACTCGAGAGCTACCTCCAACTCATGAATCTTTTCCCCAAATAAAAATCCAAATCTCCAACCACTAACACTCCCCACATTATTTTCAATTTTTACTAGCAAAGAAAACTACTACATCGTTTCATGCACTTCATTCTCCTTCTCTTTCCACATTTCACTTCACCTTTTTATACTGAAAATCCCACATTAACTAGAGATAAGACTAAAGTAAGCTTTATATAATAATGCAAACCTCATTTTATCAAGCTGGTTTTATGAGATTGAATTAGATTTTAATACTTCAATTTCGATCTAAACTTATAATTAAGCTATCAAAATATATCTTCAAATTATTATTAGAAGTTTTATAGAGAAATTTGTCTAAAGAAATTAATGTGTTGAATGTCTCGTATAATTCGTCTGAAAAAACTTTCCTACAAATATTTTTAGAAGAGAAAAAGTTACAAGGAAAATTAAAATTATTTTCTCCATAAATTGACATCAATTTACGTATAATTTGTAAAAGTTTTCTGACATGGTTTCTCCAAATTTTAAAGCTAATTTATATAAAATTAATTAAAATATAAAAAAGAAATTATAAAGAAGGTTATCTAAATAGTACACATTAGCAGCTATATGTAGAATATATCGAAAATGTACTTAAAGAATGTTAGTGTTGTGTGAAGAGGGAGGAAGAGTGGAGTGAAGAATCTGGATTGGGCATAGAATCCGAGAAGGGAAACATGATGGGCACCACACTGCAGAAGCTACATCATGATTTATTATGTGCATGGAGCAAGATGAAGTGTACATGGACTCGAACGTTGATGTGGTCCAACGTTACAAGATTGTTGGTCACCATGGAATTAACTAATCATATCTAATTTCTTTTTCAAAATTTATGTTACGTTTATAATTTATTTGAATGTATTATATTTGTATTTAACTCATGTTTACGAGGTTGAATTTAATAAAAATTTTATGTTAAATATAAATATAATATATTTAATATTATATGATTATATTGAAAAAATAGATATTATTTATGATTTTTATTTATTCGAAATTTTACCTTAGTGACACAATTATATTATAATAAAATTTATTTCGTTTTTATATATTAATTTGGTTTTATGAATCTTTAATACATCCATTCTTTTATGTCGAGGTATTCTAACTCGAACGTGGGTCAATAACGATTCAATAACATGTAATCCAATAAGAGGTTGAACTAGAGTATATAAGTGAGATATAAACCTTATTTTCTAAACCAATTTTAAGGTGAGTTTAGACTCATAATCACTTTCTACAAATATCATATCTAACTCATCCTCATAAAATCAACTCAATGAAACGAGGTTTACACCCACTTTTATACATTAATTTAATCTTATCTTTAATCGATATGAAATCTTTAATAATTTATCCTATTAAAAGATATTTAACCTATCATATTACTCCGCACATATATATATATATATATATATATATATATATATATATTCTCACGACTGTATTGATAAATGTATAGTTACATGTATCCTTACTTAATTAATCAAGTGAATGTTAGCCTCATACAAATGATTCTTGCTCTGCTTTCATGATTGAGACAGCCACGTTTCTTCTCTTTCCTCTCCTTCAAAGTGAAAGCGAAAGATGGTATGTAAGAATTGAGCAACTGTCTTTAGATTCTTTTCTCTATTACCAAATAACTCCAGAAATCAAATATGTTTAGGTTTAGGTTTATGTCCATCTCTTCCAACAACAATTAACGTAGGATTATTCTAGATTAACAAGTGCTGTGGTGCATATTCAATTTCACTCTTAGATACATAATTACGTTACATACTTAATCATTTTACTTCTCTCCTATGAAAGAAAGAAAACAAAATATTTTTATTATTGAATTTCTCACGATACCTATTCTAGATTTTCTTTTTACATTCTATTTTTTATAATGTGAATTTGATTTTAATTAGGAGTGTTCGCAGTGTGGTTTGGTTCGGTTTTTCACTAAAATATATCCGAATCAAATATAAAAATTATTTGTGGTCGGTTTGGTTCGGTTTGAAATAAAAAAAAAAATCCAAACCAATCCAAACAAATTTTAGCGGTTTGGTTTGAATCGGTTTTTACGATTTTTTTAAAATTTTTAATTTTATTTTTTTATTAATAATTGACTATTTTTAACCTTTGAAATCCTGAACTTGACTCACAATCAAGTGCTCAATTGGGTTAGAATAAAATAAAATTACAGTAATAGAGTTTTTCAAGTAAAGAGATACTAAGATGCGTTTAACAAAATATAAGCTGCAACATATAAAAATTACTAAAAAAATAATAATAACCCTATTAAAAACGAAATTAATTGAAATAAGAACCCTAAACCCTAAACTGAAACCGAAAACTCTAAATCCTAAACCTTAAAATGAAACCGAAAAATAATAGAACATTCATTCAATGAAAATCGAAGATGAATCATAAGACAAATTGATGTGGAATTAAAATCAAAATATGAAAAATGAAAGAGGAAAGAATAAGAAAAGAAACATATTAATGAATGAATGAAATAAAAAAAACTTACCTAATAAAATTAGAATAAGGGAGTTTCAAATAAGGAACTCTAAGATGCGTCTAACAAAATGAAAGGGAGTTTCAAATAAGAAACCCTGAGATACGTCTAACAAAATGAAAGTTGTAATATACAATAGTAGGTTTTCTTTGTAAAATAAAATTAAAAATAAATATAATATTATTTAATAATTGCGGTTTGGTTCGGTTCGGTTCGGTTTTGAAATGTCAAACTGCAAACCAAACGAAACCGAACTGTACAGTTCTGAAAAAAAAATCCAAAATATCCAAAAACTTGTGGTTTTAATCGGTTTGTAGTTTTTTGAATCGGTTTTCGATTTTTTTTAGATCGGTTCGGTTCTAAATATTCCTAATTTTAATATATTATCTGTAAAAAATATTTTATTTATCCAATTATAGATCACTCTAAATACGATTTTTAAAATACTAATGCAAAAGTGAACAAGTTTATTATACATAAAAATATGATTGGATGAAAATATAAAAAATTATATTGCCAATATATTTTAATTGCATTTTATTTTATGACAATGTAAAACAATTTTATAGTATAATTAATCACAAATGACTATTCTACCATTTTATATTAGATAATAGTGTAAAACTATTCTACCATTTTAGTAGATAGTAGTTATTAAATCTTATAATAATTATTTTAAAAGTTATTATAGTATAAGACAATTAAAAAAGATGATAACGATATTTTAATTATGTAAATATAATTATTATTAAAAATAAGATGATACGTTGACAGTTTAACATTATTCTCGTATCTTTATATAGATAATATTATCGTATGTGTTAAGATATAACGATAGTTATAGTAATAATTATTGTGATATCTTTTATTTATATATTTTATTTTTTAAAATTATAGATACACTTTCAGTTACGATATTTTATCTAAATTATAATTGAAAGTGACATATAAAAACGTTTATGATAAAAATCATTGTCATATATCTTTGTTTTGTAGTAAAAAAATATTAGTTCTATTTATCTTTATATAATAATTTGCATTTAATAATAATAATTCACAAACCAATCACAAATACAATTAATTTAACTTTATAATAACTCATCACATTACAATTCTCAATCCTATTACATATTAATTGCGTAATACTAATACTAACAGGGGCGGAGCCAGGAATTTTAGGTAAGGGGGGCCGGACCGGGTCGGACCGGATCGAATCAGGTCAGACCAGGTCGAATCGGGTCGAAGTAATTAAAAAAAATTAATATATATATATATACATTAAAATTAATTATCACATAAAAATAAATATAATAAATAAAATTATTAATAAATTATAAATCATTTACATATATTTAAAATTAACATAAATAATTATATATAAAATCAAATATATATCTGGTACATTTAATTTTTTAATTGTACTCGACGATGTTTTATGTTATAAAAAACATCTATTATCACATTTGTATTGAACTTTGCAGCAATCTCTTTTTCAATATAAACAATAATGCAATCAGTAAGAAAATAATCTTTCATACTATTCAGAAACCTTATTTTAATAATCTTCATACCAGAAAATGCACGTTTTGTTGTTGTCGTAGATACAGGAAGAGTCAAAATGAGCCGAATTAATCTATCAATTAAAGGATATGTATCTAACTTTCTAGTATCCATTAATTTCTGACACAACTCAGCAATAGTAGACAAATTCTGAAAAAGATTATTATATTTAGATTTAATTTATATATAATATTTTTATACTATATTATGAGAAGGGACACAACAGGGCCAGGAAATATATATTTCATAATTTAATTATAATTTTATATAATAATAAAAAAATCCAAAATGTTGAGGGGCCGTGGCCCCGTGGCCCCCTAGTCCCCCTCCCTCCGCCCCTGAATACTAATATAATATTGGCACCCATCAATGAAACAGTGACATGTTATATGAGATTCATAATACTAATCCATAAAAATGATGAGTTATGTCGTGAGAAAAAGTTTAATGAACAACAATTATTTTGAGAAATTATTGTTAAAATGCTATATTTATTTTCAAAATTATCACCATATCTTTTTTTACAACAAATTTCATTCAACTGTCATGGAAAATGACATAAGATGACGTTTATTATTGATTTTGTTTTATGATTACCTAACAATCTTTATTTAAAAATAATTCATAAACCAATTACAAACACAATTAATTCAGTCTAATAATACCTTATCATATGATAAATGTTAATACATATTAATGGCGTAATACTAATACAACATTGAGACCCATCAATGAAATAACAACATACGAAATGACATTTATAATACTAATCCTTACTACATAAAAAACTAATATATAAAGATGAAAAACGTACTTGAATGTGATGATAACAAGAGTTCATCTGACCATGCAAGACTATAATGTCCTATTTTTTTTTTCAAATAAAAATATAATATAAATTTTTATATGAATTCATTAAATTATTTAATTAAACTTGGAAAATAAAATAATAATATTTTATAAAATAAAATAAAGTTAGGTGGTTAGAGAAAGATAAAATCAGTAATAAATTGAGCTTGATCTTTAGAAGCTTAACCCTATGTCATTTGTTACTAAATCAATAAGTATTAGGTCTTTTCTTTTTTCATTCTACACTTCTTTAGTATTTTACTCTTGAAAGTAACCCTAAGAAAGACAACATGTGGAGAGTTTGAAGAGTGACTCATAGATTAGAGATTTACGTCTCAACTCTATGATGTGTGATGTGCAATAGTGTAGACAACGCAATATCTAATAACAAATCTCAAATCCATCTAATCAAGCAAACAACTCTAAATCAATTTCAAAACCTAAAATAAGAGTACAACTTTTATGATATGTGAAATTTGTTCGTGTTCTTAGATCACAATAATGGTTTCCACTAGTTTTGAGTTTTGATTCTTTCACTTCTCCATCTTCTAGTATCCACTTCTTCGTGATTTAGGGTTAATGGGTTTTTAGGATTTGGCCTATACTAGGGCATGTGATTTGGGATTTGAACTATGAAAAATGGCTCTTGAGAATGAGAATCCTAACTTATGTTAATTTATCTTATTACACACAATGATGGATCAATTTGTCGATAATATCCATTTTTTTGCACTAACTTTTATTTGTAGGTTTAGGCTTTTTCTTGTAGTATTATTGTTGAATTCATTTTTCATTACTGAAGAATGAACTTTATTTATGGATATATCCATTGGTAATACTTGGTATTGTAAAATGATATGTCACAAACTATCTGTCAATAATTGGTCATTTTCTTGTATTACTGATATGTATTAAAGAATTCATGGGTCAACTAAAAAATTATCTCCTACTAATGCTTAACTTACCAACAAATATATTCATCAATAAAGTTCTCTAAAAATGCATCAAATTACCGATGTGGTCAACTAAAAAATAACTTATTGATAAATATATTCATCCATAAAGTTCTTTTGAGTTTTTTTTTTCATATAGATGCACCAAATTTACTGATGGATTTATCAACAAATTCTTGCGATCAACTAAAAAAATATTAACAAATATATCTATGAATAATTTAATTTTATTGATAAATTATATTATGCTGATAAATTTTTATAAAAAAATTATTCTGAAAGAGTAGAGAATGTCTTATGTGGGAATACTTATAAGAACTTTGGATAAAGAAATTTAAGTCTCGATAGAATTTTTTTGTCTGTAATTTTAGTGTTATGATTATAATTTTGATGAGTTATAATTCAATTATTGATTTATTATGTATTTATACTAGAATTTTGATCCTATAGTCAACATTTCATCCCTAAATAGAATTTTTTTTATGTGAGTGGAGAGTTTTAATATTTTTCTAACAAGTTGTAATTCAATTATTAGTTTATTATATATATTCATATTATTTTAGAATTTTGAGATTTAATTTATGTGAATTGTGCTTTATAAAATGTGATGAAATAATAAGATTCTAATTAATCTATAAGGATTAAGGACTTCTTTTGTAACTAATTATAAGTGAGGTCTACCAATATATATAGGACAAAGTGAGGTAGGAATACAATAAGTTCTTGAAACCATTTAATAAATTAGTATGTGAATTGATTAATTTATGTAAGTTTTTGCTTTGAAACATTTAAAGAATTTGGAGTTGAAATTTATCATTGAAATATATTTGAGAATTATATTAGATTGAGAATAAAGTTAGATATTATTTATCATTGACATTATGATCTTAATTAAGATCATGTTTTTCCACCAAATTAGAAAAAGTGATATTTATCAAAGTTATAACCCTAAATATTATCTAATTAGTAACATTTTTTTTTTGAGTAAAGATCATTTGTATAACTCAAAATATGATCCTTTCAATGAGAAATGTTCAAGTTATTATGATTAGAATAAAATTTTATGTTCTTTTTATTGTAAGCTTAGTGAAATATTTAACTAGATCTTAAGGTAAACATATAATTTGCATATAATTGTATTAATTATAAAATAAGATAAAAAAAAAAACTAAAAAAACTTGATAGGGTTAATATAACTCTAGATATTGATTTAATATCCAAGGAAGGTCATAAAAGCATGAGAGAAAGTAAGTGAGATATTACCAAAAATTGAAGAGATATAGTGATGACTTTCTATGTGTAAACCTTGTGTGTATATGTGGGGAGGTATATCTTAAGATGTGGGATGATGAATTAGTTATATAAATGAGATTTTATGTTAAGAAAATTTGCGCTTTGTTTTTTAAGTGCTTGTGAGTTGTAATTATATAATTTGTTTTGTTGTACTTATGGGTTACTTGTATATTTTCAAAGGTTTAAGTAGTGACTTAATAACGTAAAAATTGAAGTTATGTTTAGTCATTTAAGAAATTTAAGTAATGTGAAAATCCAAATTATGTTTACTCATTTAGAATAGATAATGAAAAATATATTTATGTACATATTTCATTTATTTATTTATACTTTCTTGGGGATGGATAAGAATCTACGAAAGAGGATTAATATGATTTTCTACTTAGGTTTTAGAGATTTTAAAGTAAAAAACTTTTTGTCTATGAGTAGAATGAGGGGTCATTATGGGCAATTATATTATCTTGACTAACTTCTATTAGATTTGTTCTAGTTGAGACTAGATTAAATTTGTTCTAGTTGAGACTAGATTGAAGGGTCTTCATGATTCGATTTATATACTCTTAAACTACTTTATATGCAAGTAATTTGTGTGATGGTATAATATGTATTTAAAGATAATAGTATAAGAATATTAACCTATTTGAGTTAATTGAGTGAATTTATAATTGAGTATATGTTATGTGTAATATTTATATGTATAATGTTTATATTTGTTTAATTTTCTCGATATGTATCTATAATATGAATAAAATATATTTATCATTTTTTTATTTATATTTTTTTGTTTGATTAAAAATTCTTATAAGTAAATATATATTTCTTTACAAAGGAGAGGTTGTGGACGAAGTTTCTTTTATTTTATGTTGGAAAAATTTCATATGGACTAAAAATGAGGTTGAACTATAGTATATAAGTGAGGTATAAACTTCATCTTCTGAGCTGGTTTTGGAGGTGAGTTAGGCTCATAATCACTTTCTTCATGGTATCAGAGCCAGGTTAACAAGATTGTTGGGCCTAGATTTGATTACTTATTAATATATTGAATCTTAGTTGGCAGATTATTGGACCTAGATTGGGTCACCTCTTAATAGATATGATCCCCTTCTACATGGTTTGAGGAGTCCCGATTGTTAATAAAGTTGTTAACGGGTCGCTATGTAGAGCCTTGATTGTTAGCAGGTTGTTAGACCTAGATCGGGTCACTTGTTAACGGGTCATGTTCGAAGTGTAAAACTTACCTTTTGAACTGATGTTGGGAATGAATTAGACTTATAATCACTTTTTATATTTTATTTTATAAGATTTATTATTTAGGTTTTATATTGAAAAAAAAATTATAAAATTATTTTAATTTTATATTGAATAGTTGTTATGAAATTTAATTATGATTTTATTATTATAAATTTTTAAAGATCATTTTAGTTTTTAAAAGTATTTGATTTAAAAAAATTATTTATTTAAATTTCTGAATTTTATTAGAAAAATTGATATATATATTAATTTTTTAACTATTTTATTATTTATTAAAAAAAAAAATATTGCAAAGACCATACGGACAAACCACGTACTGGTTGAAGAGCATGATGCACAAAAGACAGATGGCGGCACAATAAACAATGAAGGAGGAGTAGTTGGTGACGATAACAACAGAAGGAGCCAATGACAGCAGTGATGTGTAAGGAATAGGAAAAGAGGTACTGCTTCTTCAAAAAAATGAATGAAATATATATATATATATATATATATATATATATATATGTGAGAGATATTTATTGTTCTAACAATTAATAGTGTAAATTTATCCATATAGAAATTAAATTTATAAATATGTTGAAGGAAAGTAAAATGAGATAAATTTGGATGAACTCTTTTTATAAATATTTATAGAAAAAAGAAAAAAATTATAAATAAAATTAATTTATGTCTAAAATAATTTGTAAAAGTTATTTATTTTATATTTTTATAATAATTAAGTATAAGTTATTTTTAATTGATTGAAAAAAAATTTTTTTATCTTTTACAAATATTTATATTAAAATGTAACAAATATATTGATAATATTAAAGCGAATTAGTTTATAAATATTTTAAATTTTTTTGAAATATTCATGTAATACTTACATTGTGTTAAATCTGTTAAATGTAATATATTAACGTTGAACTTAATATATTAAACATAATATTTATTTATATATGTGGATTGAATATAAATATAATACTTTCAATAAATTTAATAATTTATATGGATATTCTGTGTATAAAAGATTTTTCAATATTAAATATTTAGACTGTTTGATCTCACGTAAAGCTTTGTATGTTAGGTAATCGTACTATCTTGTAACTTCTAAAGTTTAATCCTGCATTTTATATATAATAATCTTTAACTGTATTTGTTTAACTTTTTCTTTATATATACAACACTTGTGTTGGAGGGAATAAAATCCCAAATCATAGAACTCATTTTCAACAATTCTTCAAGTATATATAACAAAAAAAGTGTTTATGTTGTTTAGTAACGAAAAATTCTCACTGCAGAGAAGGGTAAATTTCTCCACGACTGGGGTTCATAATTGTTGATGAACATGCATTTCATTTCTTATGGAATGTACAATGTTGTTTTATATTTTTTTAAATTTATAACTATTTTAGTAAAAACAATTTGAAGGTAAATAACAATTATAAATAAATTTTAATATGATGTAACTATTTTTAATTAGTATTAAAGAACGAGTTTTGAAGAGATTTTAACTATTTATAATAAATTTAAATTTAATAAATTTGAATTTAAAAAAATAGAAAATTCTATATAAAATTGTATATAAAAGTTAATTAAAAATAGAAGACTTGAGAATAAAATAATAATAATAAATATTAAGAAAATAAAATTATTATAAAAATATATAAAAATTTATAATAATAAAAAATAATTTTCTGATCACGTGTATTAACTTATGCAAAATACATATATATATATATATATATATATATATATATGTAAAAAAGGTTACACTGACCCCAATGCTACTTAACCACCTCCACAACATGGCACTTTCTCTAGGTCAAATAAATCTTCAACTATTATTGAACTTAGGGTTGTAACAGAGTCCAGAGAGCATAAGAAATAATTATCAGGAGATATCATAGTAAATGCAAACTATAACAATGACACCCACCACCTCATTATGATAACGATTTCAACCGTTTTCATGAGAATTATGATGAATATTTAGGCCTTTCGTTTATTTTTACTTTTATTATTCTTATTCTTACTACTATTATTCTAACATAGATTTTCTTTTTTATATAAAAATAATATATTTAGCTTATAAACAGATATTATGACTCCTTCTATTTCTAAATTGAAATTCTCTCTAAAAAATATTTAAATTTTATTTAATTTCAGATAGAAAATAATAAGCATTAGAAATTGCAAATGAATAAGCTATATTAAGTTTGAAAGGGGTTTTTTAAGATTTGAAATTATGAGAGTGTGATAATGAATTTTGGGATAATGTATAGGTATTGGAGTTTTGAGTTAAAAAAAAAAAAAGGCAGTGATTACTTATAAAAGGATTATAATAAAAGAAAGTCGAAGTAAAAAAAAATAATATTATAAAATTGATATGTGTTGTTGAAAATATATGTTTTGATGGTAATTTTGAGTATTATAATTACCTACTTTCATATAATAATATAATAATATAATAGAAACAGTTCAAATAACTTTATGATAAATTAAATTATATATATAACTATTATTTTATCTTTATATGAAAATTTTATTCTAATAAAAAAATATTTTTTAATATATATATATATATATATATATAGATATATATATTATAATTTTTGGTGAAGTTATATTGAATTTTATTTGCTTATCAAATAAATAATTATTTACTTAAAAAGATATTTTATATTTAATCAAATTGACTTTAAGTCTTACCATTAGTCTTATATTAATACACTAACTTTTTATTTTGTAGCATAATTACTCATACAAACAATATAAATAATGTTATTTTATTTATTTTAGTAATAAAATTTTATTAAATAATATTTTTTAACTTCAAAAATCTTTCTAGTAAATGCACGGGAGGCATAAGGCTTACGTAAACTCATAAAACTAGTTATATCTAATGAGAACCAATTATCTCAAAATAATATTTAAATTTTGTCGTAAAATAATTTCAACGCGCTTCTTTTAAATGGAAATTAATATTTCAACGCGCTTATTTTAAATGGAAACTAAATAAGTCGCGAGAAGTTAGTTCAACGAGATCAACAATTTTTACGGTAATTGTGAAATTTCTTAGAATATCTTCGATTCTAATTAAATTTAAAAACAAATCAAAGTTAAAAAAATCTATTCGTAATTTTGGTAATTGTTTTTTAAAATCTTTTCTCATTTATGATAATACTCTTATTTAATATAGGTATATTAGTTTAAAGGTTTCAGTAATTATAATTAAGAAAATTATTGCTAACTTACATCAATAATACCTAATTTGCAAGACTTATATTTTTCCTTTTTCAATATTCAAAATATCACCAACTAGTTTACGTTACGCGTTTTTTAATCATATTTTGAGTAAAAAAATTTAAAATGTAAATATATAAAAGTTTAGATACTGCTAATAAAATCATTAAATTGTTCTTTTACTATGCCCAGAAGAAAAAAAATAATTTTATTTCAAATAAATCTAAAAGTTTTTAAAAATTAATTAATTAACTAAGTTAATTTCTTAACATCATCAAATTAATTAATCAAATAAATTAATACGATATAAGATTTTTTTTTTTTAGTATCATTCCTTCGTGTCTATCATTTTTCTATAACAGATAAATTTATTAAAATACAAAAATTTAAAATATAAATTTTAATATCATATTAAATATTAATTTAAAATTAATTGATATTAAATAAAGTATTGAAATAGATTATATAAATTATTTTTTAATATTCTTCTTTTACGAATATCTGAATCAAGCAATTCTATTTTAATAAGAATTATAAATTAAGATAGTTAATATAAAATTTTTTAATAATAAATTTAAAATAAACTCAACCTTAATAATTAATTATATATATAATTATTTTTTATTAATTTATATTATTGATGGTATAGTTTTCTATTTTATTTAATCAAATTAATAATTTCATCTAAATACTTTAGGAATTTATAAACTTACATCTACGTGCTTTTTAAGTATATTGTGCTAATAGTTTTGTTTGATTTCTTTGAAAAATATGACCTCATTAGTCCTACACATTACATGAAACCCATAATAATTTTAAAAATAAATTATCTCATGACAAGTATGTAATTTCATAAAAATTAAGGAGTAGTTATGTAAATAAATATAAAAAAAAATAGCATAGAAATTTGATGGCTTAAAATAAAAGTGTGGGAATGGAAGTTAGTTTTGAATTGAAAGTGTTGGGACGATGAGTCAGAGTGGGCCAGAACACATGGTGAGGCTTTAATTTTTGCGAATCTACCCAACCGTCAAACACTTTACCAATACTTTTTGTCCTTCACCTTCACCTTCACCCTCACCCGTGGAAGAGAAGGAACTGTGTGTGTGATGGTCAATGTCAAATCATAACGTCAATACAAAGAGTGACCAAAGCAAAGTCACTTTTTGTTTATACTTCAAATTTATGCATAACATAATCATACTTTATTTATGTATTGCTTATCCTAGAAACAATATTTCAAAATATATTACTTGAAATGAATATACGTATATTTTATATATTATAATGGAAAAAATGACGAGGCAGGAACATGAGAAAAAGTCTGCATGGAGTTTGTACATCTTTGCGTGTTTGGTGCAAACAAGGATAAATGTTAGAAAGTCAATAGAAGGGATATTCTAATTTTTTACATTCATCTTTCAACCGCCATTACCTCCTTCGCTTGTTTTCAGTTTTGAATTTTTCTTTGGATTGCAACTAGGGAAGGACACTAGAAATGGAAGAGCTTTTGTTTTTGTGTTGGGCCACAACAAGTCCTTATGTTCAGTCACACCATCATATTTTCACATCTGGAATATATACTACCAATTCCCATGCAACTACCATATGCATTCAATTACAAACCATATTAAAGACAACACACCTACCTACGTCTTTCTTCTCCCAAACTAGCTCCCATTTTACCCTAATTTTCCTCATCTCACAATTAACTATTCTATCTTCTGAACTACTCTCAATCAATATCTAAATTTCTATCATCATCATTTCAATCTTATATCCTTTCATTCAAAATTTCAAAAATATATTTATTAGAAATCTTATATTATCTAAAAATAAAATAAAATTAGAATATATTAAATGAATTCAAATATCATATTATGAACCAATTTTATAATAATGATTTATTTTATAATAATAACTTATGTTTAAATTTCATTTCTAATATGATATCAAAATCTATCATAACAATATTGTTAGTTCTATCATTATCGGACCACTTATAAATGTTTAGTCTCACTTTTGAGTTGAAGGTTGTTGCACCTATTAAGTCATCTGTTATTAGATCATCTATAAATGTTTAGTCTCACATTCAAATTAAAAGTTGTTAAACCTATCGGATCATCTGTTATCATACCACCTATAAATGCTTAATCCTATCTTTGAATTGAAAGTTGTTGAACCTATCAAATCACCGTTATCGGACCATCTATAAATATTTAATTTCACGTTTGAGTTGAGTGAGTCAGAAGGTGTATTGCAGATCTCACATTATTTAGAGATAGTTACAGATCTCACATTATTTAGAGATAGGAAATATATTAAATTAATATAAATCTCATTTTATGAGTCAATTTTAAGAAAATGAGTTAAACATTAAATTTGTATATATATATATATATAGTTTATTTATTAATATTTGTATGGATGAAATATAAGGTGAGAGAAATAAAGGGGAGAGATGATTTATGTTGATATGATTTATTGTTTAAAGAAAAAAAAAAGAGAAAAATGAATGAAATGGATGATGGAAGATGAGACAAATAATTAAGGGAAGTACAAAGTAGGGTTTGTTGGTTGAAGTTTCAAAATCAGTGATTGGAGGGGAATTAATGGGAAGAAGAGGAGAGGGAAGAAGGAAAGACAAAGAGAGTTGAACGAATGAAATGGTGGGGACCATGGTTGGATGGAAGGAAGGGTAAATAGAGTTGAATGCGTGGGTCCATTCCGAAGTAGCACATAGGGGTGTCAGAAACGATACCGTTTTAAGGCGAACAACATCTGCGTCAACATAATAGTACGTGGACCTTATTCCATATTTAGCACTTCCCTTTAAACAAGTCACGTCGCAATTAGCAAGTGGCCTCTCATTATAACTTCTCCTCTCTTCTCTACGAAACCCCGTCCCTTTCATTTTTAAATCACATCTTTCATTTTCTCATTATTTATTCACATTTATTAAATAATATATATTCTCATTTTATAAATTATTATTATTACAACCCTTTTTTATTATTACAATAAAATCCATTTATCTTATCGTATCAAAAAATGTATAATCATTTTTGTTCATGATATTTCTTACAAAACTGACTTTACAAACGTTTTATACAGAGACTAAGGTGGACCAGCATCACATATTATGGTCCATCATATACCATTATTTTTGGTTGTAAAATTTTATTATACACCTTCCATATTAATTTTTTATTTTTTATTTTTATTCTTTTTTCCCCTTTTCACTATCGTGATTCCTCTATCGTCAGAGATCATCCTCCGGCACCTTCCATCGTCTCTTTGGGAGTATGCTTTACAACAAATATTGATGTTTTATTTTATTAATTCTTAGAAAAAAGAGTAAGAAAATTGGCATTACATTGCATAAATCATCTTAGAGATTGGAAATTAATTGAAATTCAAATTATCAGTTTTATTTTAATTATTTTAATATTTGACTAAGTTTTTCTTAATTTGTCAAAATATATTACTTAGTTTTTTTATATGTAAAATTGGGTTAACTTATAAGATTTGATCGTGTCTAAATAAGATAGAAAGAAAAAGTTGATAGGACAAAAAATCTTACAAAAGAAAAAATTTATAAAATTAAAATACTCACAAAAGTACTATGAGTTATTAGGTTAGTTTATATATTGATATTTAAAAAAAAATTAATTTTAAAAATGAAGGTTTCAAAATATAGGTTGAATTAAATTTGAGTATTTGAACTGAACTTAATTGAATTTAATCTGATATGACTGAGATGAATCAGGATTAAATTAAGTTAGATTAGACTAATTTAAATGGTCAAGATGATTCAGATTCAGATTGAGTTATGTGTTTTTATAAGTGTATTGAGTTAATTATAAATTAGTTGATGAAAAAATTCTTACATTCATAAGATTTTTGTAAGCTAATCAATAATTTAAGTATTTCTTAATTTAAAACTAATGAATGATGAATTGCATTTATAAAAGGTTATGTAGTTTTGGCTAACCTATAACTTAAATATTTTCTAATTTAAAATTAATGAATGTATTTTTAAAAGGTTATGTAGTTTTGATTTAACATATTTTCAATTAATGATTTGAACAAAAACATATGTTAAAATTGATTAAACATAATGAGTTTAGACGTTTTAGTTGATTATTTGAACAAAAAAACATGTGTTAAAATTGATCAAATATAACGAGTTTAAATGTTGTAACTAAATTTTACTTAATTAACAATTCTGCAACCTCTATTGAACAATTTTACTTATATGAAATATGAATTCATATTTTTACAATAATAAGGTTTGCAATCTTTAACTTTGAAAGTTTAAAAAATTTTAATTAGTTAATTAATTTCTTATCAAATTAAACAAGATTCTTGCGTGAATCTCACAAAATTTAATGAAGAATCATTTTAACTCTATTCCTAGTAATCAAATCTAATGGATGATTTTGAGAAAATATTTTTCGTATTAAAATCTAAGCATTAAGAACATAAATAAATTAATAATATTAAAAATATAACTTATATATATATATAACAAACTATTACAAAAGAGTTTTAATATATTATATCTAATTCTTCTAACATAAAGAAAACTAATTACTCATAATTACTAATAAAGAAAGGAGGTGTAAAATTAGATTTCATTTCTATTTTTTTTTTCTTTTCGTAAAAAAACTCTTTATAATTTTTCTTCTTCTTTCTATTTATATTCCAAGTAGAGCAGTTCATTTTATATGATTCGTTCAATGCTTTAAAAAAAACTTATAAAACTAAAATACTCACAAAAGTCTTCAGGGTTAAACTCAACCCATGGGTTAATATTTTTTTAAAATAAAAAATCAAATTTAGAAAATAGGGTTCCAAAATATTTACTTTAAAAAAATGGATTAAACAATTTAGTAAATATCTAAATTAGACTTAACTTAGTTAAATCTAATTAGATTGAGTCAGTTTAAGTTGGATTAAATTGGACCTATATAATTTGGGTCAAATTAAATTTAAATAGGTCAAGTCAAGGTAAGTTAGATTGAGTTGGAGTTAAAGGGTCGAATCAATCTAGGTTGAATTAGGGTAGGCCAAGTCATTTTAAAATGGATTAGACTAGTTTAAGGCAAGTCGGCTTAGATTAAGGTAGGTAGAACTTGGTTGAATTAAGGTGGATTAAATTAGGTCGAGTCAAGACAAGTTAGGTAAAGTTAGAGCAGGTTGGGTTAAGTTAGACTAAGACAAATATATTAAGTTGAGTTGAATTAGGTCAAGTTAGATTAAATTAGAACGAGTGTGTTTAAATCAAGTAAAGCTAAAACTATTTAGATTTGGTCAGACTATGTTAAACTAGATTGAGTTAGGTTAGGATAAACTAAGATGAATAACTTGGGTTGGTTTTAGTTACCCTTGACTTTATTAAGCTAGGCCAAGTTGTATTAGGGTAGGTTAGGGTTGGGGTTGACTTGGTTTATTTAGGGTAAGGTAGGTTGTTGAGATTGGCTCCGATTGGATTGGACCAAATAGATTCTAGTTATGTTAGGTCAAAATATGGTAAGTTGATTCATATCAAGTTGGGTCAAATCAAAATTGATTGGACCATTCCATTTAAGAAATTCATAATCAATTTAATGTATTTTAAATGAATTTTATCATTCCATTTTTATAAAAATTAAAAACATGAAATAAAATATTTTATTTTTTTATTAATTTTTTATAAACATTTTAAAATAGAAAATACAATAAAAATATAATATTATATATTTTATTTTTTTATTAATTTTTTATAAACATTTTAAAATAGAAAATAAAATAAAAATATAATATTATCATAAATATATATGAAATAAAATATTATTTATTATGTAATATACATTTTTTTTCTATAATATATCCAACCCACTTTAATCTTAATCCTAACCTACTTTATGTGAGAATTTTGGAGGCTAGAGTTTTTTCAACCCACTAATTAGGTGAGGGTCATGAGGTAGGTCATCATGGATAGTAGATATAATTCTAATTATTCAAGTTTACATTTTATAAATTTTAATTTGTTTAAATTAAATTCATGGTCCAAAATTTTGATGTAATAATTAACAAAACTGTAAAGGATGTGTCATGTAAATTATTATTGACCTGCATACATTTGCAAAAATATACACAAATTTAAATAAAAAAGAAACGAAATGAGTCCCGTCTACAAAATATATTCATAGATCTATGCAGATCAATATTATATCATCTTTCAATTACATTTTATTAATTATTGGGTAAACTTTTGAGGAAAAAAAACTTAATTTGAATGATTTAAAATTTATGTAAACTAATTGTGAGTAAATAAAAGCAGTGAAATCAAAATCACATGTAAAGTATTAAATAAAAAATTAATTATCTATTTTTGTTTTTTTATCTGTTTGGTTAATAGAACCAAGAAGTATATTTTCTTAGTTCTAGTAAAATAGTTATATAAATTGTTATTTTATTGTTTTTCTTTATTCATATAATAAATGTATGTGTAATTAAGTAATAGTTAAGTGAAAAAAATATAACAGTCAAAGGGAAATTGAGACTTATGGCCCGAAAGGTATGACATGGTTGCAGCATCATAATTGTTAGGTCCAAATCTCGACCAAGAATAGTACCAAAATGATGCATGCCTAGAACCCATTCTAAAACATGTAACCATCACATAAAATGTCTCTAGTTTTTAGAAATCCCAAACCAATTGACCTACGAGGGTTGGTATCGACCTAAACTGTAATATTTTGCTTATTCAATAGAGATATTCGTTAAATTGATGATTCCATAATAGAGATTTTTATGAATACTCTTTCAATCACGATAAAAAGTTATGATAAATTTAGCCTCAATAATTTAAAAGTTTTTCATTAAATGTTTTAGTATAATGTCAAAAATTTCACATCATTAGGGATAAAACCAAATTAGGGTATATTTGGTATATAAAGTGGTAAAAACCTCATTTCATTCATTCAGTTTTATGAGTTAAGTTTTAAATTTACTACTAATATGGGATCATAGTCTATTTTAGCAAAATTTTCAGAATGTTATCAGATCATTCAAAAATTTTTTTCATATCATTATCAAATCATCCATAAATTTTTAATTTCACGTCGAGTTTGGGAACTCTCAACGTGAATAAGGTGTGTTGAAAATTCATATAAGATCAAATTAGAGTATATAAAGTAATACAAATCTAAATTCATCATTAAGGTAAGATTTATACCCATTTTTATACATTAATTTAATTTTATCGCTAGTCAATATGAGATCTCTAACATTAATAAATATATATATATATATATATTACCTAACTTTAAGTTTTAGATACAAGTGTAGAAGCCACTCAAATGAGAGACATGTAGGTGTGTATAAAATAAATTATATAGCAGTTATTATAAGTTGAAAAAAGAAATAGAATGAATGGTTGATTTGTGATTGCTGTTTGGTCATGATCAGTGTACCTCATTGTTATTGAAACTAATGAAAGGACGAAGTGAAAAGAGGAACACGGGTGATTTGGTACTAGCTAGAAAAACACGACGGAAAACAAAGTTATGGGTACATAAAAGTTTCAACCACCACACATGAGAAAAGCAGTCTTTGAAAAGCGACTGCATATATATAATAGCCCCCACTTGATGCACCATCCATTATTATCTTCATAACACCAGGTCCCACCATAAAAGATTCATTTTTACCAATTTTGTCTCTAACTCTTTCATGGTTACAACCTCTGATTTGTATATATCTCCTGCACCAAAATCAAATATCTTGTACATCATATTTCATACTCATGCAAGTCACCACACAGGTACATATCCCACTTCTTCAATTCTCTCAAACTTCCATATCATTTACTAATCCTTTAATTAATTACTCTCTCTTCTTCACATGCCACCAAAGTAGGTGAGTCTCAGAGCAGATTAAATTCAAGTACACTTCAGTGTGAGTTCTGACTTCAAACTTGAGATTACCCTTGTTGGTGACTAATTAAATGATTAAATATACTGGCCATTCATTTTGGGAATTCTTCCAGGTTAAAGAGTTAAAATAACTTCTTCAATCTCAACATGTAATTAACCCTATAGTTTTGGTTAGGTATCCAAGTAAAGTAAAAAATTAAATATTAAAAAAAATTTTATTAATGAAATATAACCACTATTATATAATTAAATATCATTTCATTTTTTTATTCAAAATTTTAAAATTAAAAGTTTATGTATTTTTCTTTTTTATATGTTATTTAACTTTTTTATTTCAATTTACTTTGAATTCTGATTGAAAGTTGTGACTATAATAAATGATTTTAAAATTATATTCAAATAGCACCACAGATTTATACTGTGTTAATTAACTAAATATTGTACAAGTAATTATTAATTTTTATATTAATAGATAAAAATATTACTGTAAAAATGAGGTATTTTTAAAGTAACTTATCATTTGGACATATCATATTATAATAAAAATTAAATATAATATTTATGAAATAGGTTAAAATTTATCATAAAATTAAATAAATGTAATTTTAAACAAAAGATATATATTTTTAAAGAAATTAATTATATTTAAAAATTAAAAATATATTTCCATAAAAATATTATTTTTAAGATTATAATTAACTAGTTGTATTTCTTTTCTAAAAATTATGATAACGTATATGTGAAAATTTTCTAATCTTAGCTACAATAATAATTTCTACTATTATTATAGTTATTCTAGTAATAATTTTTCACTATCACTATAATTGTTTTAATATAATAATTGTAAATCTTATATTATCTTAAAATAAAATTAATTAAAAATATAATTAAATTTTATTTCATTAAACCAGTTTTATTAAAATAAATTATATTTAAAATTTATTAATAATAATAATAAAATAATAAAATAAAAGAAATCTAATATTATAACTCACGTGAATTTGTTAAAAAAATTATATATTAATATAAAAAATATTATAAATTTAATTATTTTTAAAATCAATTTAAAAAATAATATTTATATCTCACTTATATATTATATATTATAGTTTAATAAAAAAATTTTTATTGAAAAATAATATTTTCTAAATTAATGTGTTGAATACTGTTTTTATATTTAACGTTTTGCGTTTAATATAACTAATTTCTATTAAATCAATTTTTTTTACAAAAGTTACTATGGAAGTTTAAGAGTGAAGAGATGAAAGTTGTTAGGATATGTGATATATATTATAGATGCAGTATATAAATGTCACAGTCAAGTTGCCCGTAACAGAGAGGAAACAAAGGGTTCAAAGCCCAACACATAAAGAAATCGTTAGCAACTAGGAAAAGTGTAATAATAATTCTGTGCAAATCCAAACTCTATCTATCATGGTCCTCACTCTACTACTACAACTCCAATCCATCTACGAATATAGCTGCGAAATTATCTATAGACTCTAAATTGGAGTATACAAGCACCAAAAACATCAACGTACTTCCACAATCTTCCCCTTACATGCTCTTTTTCTTTTATCAACCTTTTTTTATCATACCCTTTTTTTAATTTTAATATATATACATATATGTTAACTTATTAGTTCTATTTTAATGATTTAATAATATTTTTAATCCTATATTTTTTCTTTTAGTTTTAATTTAGCTTTCAAGCTGTTAATGTTAAACACACTCAATTAGTCCATAAAAAGTCTAATAAAAAATAAATAATTGAAAATTAAGAAATTAAAATTGTGAAAAAAATTAAAAGGTCAATTTTTTTTTTAAATATTGGAACCAAAATTAGAGTTAAGCTTATTTTAATTCAAAAAAACATAAAAATTTAATAAATAATAAATAACATAAAAATAAAAAGAATAAGAACTAAATTATAGTTGTATTTCAAATCCTTATAAAAATCACTATTTTGAAAATTCTGATTCTGAGAAAGATATTTTAACAAAAATAATTTTTAATTAATAAAGTACACGTTTATTATATAAAAGAATCAATCTAAAATCATAAATATAAATTTATAAAATTTTCTCATTTATTCAACTTTTTTTATATTATATACTATAAAACTTCAACTCACATTTAAATTCTAATAATTTCAATTTCAAATAAAAATATAAAAATATTAATATTTATTTATATTACTATTTATCATAATAAGATAAATTTCTCTTAACTTTCTCCTGTTGTGGACACAATACAAGAGAGGCCAACTCACACGTAAAGTCCATAAGGTGAACAATGAACTACACATTCTTATACCAACATGTTTTTTTTTTAAAAAAAAAAAACTGAACCCGATTTTACCATTGTTTTTTCTCGTAATTTCGAACGAGAATCATATTCAGATATGAGATATATCATATCAGATTTTAATTTAAACGAAATTATTTAAGTGATATATATATAATTTGAGGTAAATAATATAATTTTCTTAATATTTTTTTTTATAAATATTTATCTAACACAGTTAATAAATATTATAAATATAATTTTTTTTAACATCTTTCTTTTATAAATATCTATCTAAAATAGGTAATAAATATTATAAATATGATTTTTTTTTTAATATTCATATCTTTTATAAATATCTATCAGTTAATAAGTATTTAAAATTAACCCAGAGTATTAACCCAGAGTATGAAGTGGATAGATATAAATTGTAAAATGCAAAGACGTTAGTTAATTTTATAAATAATGGTAAGTTTGAGCGTGAATTGATGCATGGGTTAGGAAGGAAAATAGTAGATGAGAGTTGCTCCTATATCCTCCATTCACCATGTTCAATCTCATGTATTACATGCCTCTTTCACTTGTCAAATTCAATCCATGTCGCAATCCACAAGGTTTTTCACATGCCAACATTTCGTGTTTTTTATTTATAGAAGAGTTGGTGGACATATTGGAGTTGTTAAACTCACTTGATTTGTTACCCATAAATTACACGGGATTGTTGCTCAAGTCACTTGTTAGAACAAATATACAGTGGTGGTGGTTATTGTTCTTGTGTATAATAAAGTTTTTTTTAAAACATCACTGTATATATATCAAATTTGGTTGATAACGATTAATAATAGTGAAAGAAATAATAAAGTTTTAATATTTTATTTTAAAATAATACATAATTTCAAGTATATGACAATTAATAATTTATCATGTAATATTATTATTTTTATTGATGTGTAATATTTTATTATTCATAAGTTAATATTATACATATATAACATCTAATAATTATTATATTTTTATCAGTTTATTATTTAATATATTTTTTAATTTTTAAATAATATATTTATTATAATTATATTTTAATTTAAAAAATAAAAATAAGTTTACTTTTAATAAAAATAAAATAAATTTAAAATTAAAAATCAAACTGTTGAAATTGACTTAGACTAATTTAGATTTTTTTTCTATTCCAAATCAAATCAAACCGAACCATGTATTATTTTTATATTTAATTTAAATATATTTTTATAAAAAATTGACTAAATCACACTATGAATATCCCTAGTTATGAGATTGTATACTTTCCTTGTCATGTTATACTACTATACAATATATGTGAGCACGTGATAATGACAATACTACCTTTACCCTATAATTCTTGAGTTTTCCCTTTTTTTGTTAGTGATAGTGTATCAACTTTCATATTAGGATAGAAAGATTTCTATTATTGATTATATAACTAGTAAAAGTTGTCAAAATCATTCTCGATATACATGGATTTCACTTTCTTTCTCTATAGATGGTCTTATGTAGAATTCATTAATCACTAATTGACTTTGATAGACTCATTTTATAACATTAGTCGATCTTATACATTATAAAGATTAGTCAACCTTCAAAACTAAAATATGTTCACATATATTTATTTTTTTTTTTAAGTTAATTTTGTCAATTAGTTCTTATTTTTTAGGAAGTAGTTTTTCATGTTCTGTAATGTAATGGAGAAAGTTTAGGATCATATTGTTAGTGGTAATTTACTTTTAGGCTATAAATATTGAAATGTTTTTTATATTGAAATATTCAATTCTTTGCCTAAAGAACCAATATTTTTTTGTTTCAACTAGATGGTTTTTGGTTAGTTGATTTTTTTTCCTATACACCTTTATCAGTATGATAGACTATTCAATGGTTTAGTAGATGCTTTTCTTGGAACTTCTATTAGTTATGTACTCTTTTCACCTTTGTTAAAATTTATAAAAACATCATTTAGCTTTAATATTCATTATCAAACTTATAGTCATTCAACCTTACATAAATAGTCACTTCTACACTAGACTGTCTAAAGTAATAAACACTACAAGGCCTTAGATATTTCAAAGTAGTCAAGAAAGTTTCCTTGATGAATTTTAGAGTCAAATTTTCCACAATTTCCCTTGGTGTTTAGTATGAAACATTGGCATATAAAGTGATTGAAATATAATAGGTTAGGTTTTCTATTTTTTCATAATTCATAAAGAGTTATTTTAATGAGAAGTCTTATATAAAATTTGTTTTTTATGTAGCATGTTGTTATATTTAGTATTTCAACTAAAAATTGCATGGTTGTGGAGTTAATATTCAACATTTTTCTTTCATTTCTTTTAATAACCTATATTTCTCTTTATAACATTATATTTGTTATGGTATTCTTGAAATTGAAAAATTATATTAAATACCTTTATCTTTAATAAACTATTAAAAATTATCTCATTTTAAAATTTTCTTTCATAATTATTTTTAACTGAGACAATAGATAAAAAAATTTCATTCAAAACTTATTTATAGAATTTATAAAAGATGCTAAAAGAATCATTTTTGTTACTTAAAAACTTTATCCTATTCATTTAATATATTTCTCTACAATAATTAAACTATATCTTTATCATTAACAAATGATGTTATTGTTCAATTGAATAAATTGATGTGTAGTAGCAACTCAAAAGGTCTTTTTTTTAGAAAATTATTTTTATTTTTGAAAGACTTTTTAATTTTGCACATGTTTAATCAAAGAATATTATCTTTGGATAACATTACTAGCAATCACTATATAAAGTTGTGTTTTCGTAGGTTTAACTTTAAGCTAACTTGCTGACATTTTCTATATTAGACAAATAATATTTTTTTGGTAAAGATAAGACAAAAAAATGTTTTAAGTTTCTAACTCCTTAAAGTACCATATTTACTAAAGATCGAGTGTAATCTAATTCAATCTTGTTATAAAACTTTTTTTATTTTTTAATAATAAAAAGGTAAAGTCTTTATGATTTTATTTAATGTCTCATTCTGATATAACAAATTATCTACCATTTGAATATTGTCTACTTTATATTATTTTTCTCTAATGGCTAGATTTTTAAAAGATTTTGTTTTTTTCAAAATTTAAACGTAAAATTTTTAGCTTATTTTTTAGGTTAATGCGTTCTTCGTTAACTTTTTTATTCTTGATCCCATTTTCAATTATTAAATCTTTGTTGGTGTCATTTAACTCGTCTAATGAAATTGATTGAATTTTAAAAAACATTCAATTCTTTTGTAACAAATGTTAATTTTTTTTTCTTTATTACTTTGTAAGTCTCAAAAAAGAGAAGAGTTAAAAGGAAGTTCATTATAAATTTCAATAACAAAATGAAGGTTATTGAAATTTACTTTTTCTTTTTTAGAGTCTTTTGATGATAGTTTTATGTACTGTTATAAAATGACTAATCCGATATAATTTAATTTAACGAATCACCTAAAAAGAATGTATTAGTTAGGCCTAATCCATATTTTAATACATGTTATATTTTTAGGTTTAATTTGGTGTTATGTTAGGTCAATGGGCCAATAAACTATTTTTATCCATTTAAAAAAAATAATTAATTAATTTTAAAAAATAAAAAATGAAATATATATATATATATATTCTTAAATTTAAGTATTATTAAATAAATTAATTTTATTTTAAAATATATTCTTTGATTTATAAATTATAATATATTCCTTACACCAAATTAAGACCCATGGAACTCACGGAAAAAGGCTTTTCATCAAGAAGAGCGCACTTACTCCGATTCTAGGTGAGTTTTAAAAACGATTAATTTGGTAAAAAACAGGTTTTATGATTTATTTTTTATTTATTATTATTTATTATTATTTCTTTTAAAAAAATAAAATAAAATAAAATAAAAAAATGATGTGTCCTTTCTAATTTCTTACAAAATATATATATATATATATATATATATATATATATTAAAATAATATGGTTTTATTTTTTTAATATTATAAATATTAGTTCATAAAATGGATCAAACCATATATTTATACATCAATCTATTTGATCGGACTCATTTTAATATTCTTTATTATAAGAAAAAATAATATTATTTATAAACAAAATTCATAAATAATGAAGAAAATTTGTATGTAAAGATCAATTATCTACAAATATTTTTATGAGAAACAGTCTTTAAAAAAGGTATCCTTGTAAATAACGTTACTTGTGAATTTAAAAAATCTATAGACGACAATTTCAAACAATACGATTCATAGGAAGTTCCATAAGAATTTCTAATCTAGATTTTCCTAGGGTAAAATGTTTAACGATAAATGTATATCTATTTATAAATAAAATCCATAGTTATCTACCGATAAAATTTATTGGTAAAATTCATGTTATCAACCCTTAACATTATACCAAACAAATCTATGAAGGTATACTTGGTAGAGCATTCAAGCATGCAGTTGTTACAATGCACACTTCCAAATTGCTCAACTTCATGAAACCCTTTTTTCTCTTTTAGTTTCTTACTATAGATGATTCTACCACAATATATTTTTACCATGTCCAACAAATTAATAACATTAAATTAAAAATTACACCAGGATTTGTATTAACAAAGATAATAACTATTTGCTAAGATATCTAAAAAATTTCAAAAGACTATTTTATAATATGACTTTCCAAAAAAGAATATTCAAGAAAAATATGTAATCCACTTCTGCAATAAATTTTTCTCTACCTATGTACATTTTATTTATTATTTAATTATGGCTTTCATGATGGCATTAGTAGGCTTAAACCATTGTCTATGTTAGTCATTGCAGATACTATATCTAAATTGCTAATTACATTAATTTCATGATTGAGTGGTTACTTAATTCAATTTTATCCAAATAATTCAACTTTATATATATAAAAGCAATAGTTGTCAACCAAAATAAAAGAGATTAACCACTGGAGTTATTTCTAGAAGCATATCAAATCAAGCAAACAAGATAAAATGTTTCACTCAATAATATAAAATGTTTCTCACATTATATTATAACTGTTTTTATTTACGTTGCTCGATCAGCTAATAGTATCATATATATTTTTTTCAATTATCTTTTTCTCTTTCACTTTATCAAAATATTTTTATGATTTTATAGGATTAAACTGCTGCGAATGTATTGTTAAAATATAAATAAAAGGAAAATTGTAAAGTTTTATATCGATATT
Organism: Macrotyloma uniflorum; assembly: GCA_016859785.1. NCBI lineage: Eukaryota > Viridiplantae > Streptophyta > Magnoliopsida > Fabales > Fabaceae > Macrotyloma > Macrotyloma uniflorum. Next base: position 1,545,118 of record BDMB01000027.1, read on the forward strand.
AAATCCACTTTTAAAGACATATTTTGATCGACAAAAGAATTTATTTGCACATAAAAGGTGATGGTCGAAAAAAGATGACACGAGTGAAGCGGAAATGGTAAGGCTTTGAAGAAGAAGATGCAGATGGAAATGTGGAGCAAGGAGATTATGATGGGGGAAGCCCAAAAATAGTAACAACAATTCAACAAGAGAGTAATAACGCAGCGAAAAATTCAATCCCCCTACTTGCGAGAATTTGCGATGAGCACCAATAAAATAGAGCAAACGAAAATATAAAGGTCTAAAGAGACAATCAATTTTTAATGTGGAAAACCCCTCAATGCAAGGGTAAAAATCACGAGTCGTCCAGACAAAAAAAAAATTTACTATGATCAATAATATGGTACAGAAGAGTCTCAAATAAACACACCAAATGGTGTTTACTATCAGTCAAACAAACCAAGCACAAATGCTTACAGATGAGAAGCAAGAAGATAAAAATTCCCAAAAATAGAGCTGCTGATGCGAAGCTGTTTTCTCCCAA
>BDMB01000027.1:1545972-1634193 GCA_016859785.1 Macrotyloma uniflorum
AATCTCCCCCTCACAACTATGTGGAGATATCCGCTAAATCGGCTACTTCACAACAAACTTCAATCTTTCCTCTAGGCAATGCCTTGGTCATCATATCAGCACCATTATCATCTGTATGAATCTTAGCTAATTCCAACAACTTAGCATCCAAAGCATCACGTATCCAATGATACCTCACATCAATATGTTTTGATTTAGAATGAAAAGTTGGATTCTTACCAAGATGGATAGCACTTTGACTGTCACAGTACAATAAGTATTTGTCTTGCACAAAACCAAGCTCCTGCAAGAATTTCTTCACCCATAACAATTCCTTACATGCTTCAGTAAGTGCAATGAATTTTGCCTCAGTAGTAGACAATGCTACACACTTTTGCAACTTCGATTGTCAAGCCACAGCTCCCCCTGCAAATTGAATCAAATAGCCTGAAGTGGATTTCCTGGAATCAATGTCTCCAGCCATATCTGAGTCTGAGTAACCCACCAAGGTATGCTTATCACCTCCAAAACAAAGCCTCAAACCACTAGTACCACGAAGATACCTCAAAATCCATTTCACAGCCTTTCAATGCTCTCTACCTGGATTTGATAGAAATCTATTGACTATACCAATAGCATGTGCAATATCAGGTCTTGTACATACCATTGCATACATCAAACTACCCATCGCAGATGCATAAGGAACTTTGCTCATATTTATCTTCTCAGCTTCATTTGAAGGACACTACTTAACACTCAATTTAAATTGAGCAGCAAGAGGAGTACTTACAGCTTTAGCACTTTCCATTTGGAATCTTTGCAACACCTTCTGAATGTAGTGCTCTTGTGATAACCAAAGTTTCTTCTCTTTTCTGTCACGAGTGATACTTAAACCAAGAATCTTTTTAGCAGCTCCCATGTCTTTCATGGCAAATGACTCGCCCAGTTGCTTCTTCAGCCTGTCAATTTTGGAAACATCTTTCCCAACAATAAGCATGTCATCAACATACAACAACAGGATAATGAAATCATCATCAGGGAATTTTCTAACAAAAACACAATGGTCAGAAGTAGTCTTCTTGTAGCCTTGCTCACACATAACAGACTCAAACTTCTTATACCATTGCCTTGGATCCTGTTTTAGCCCATATAGGCTTTTTCGTAGCCTACACACATAGTCTTCTTTTCCTTCAACAAGGAAACCATCAGGTTGCTTCATATAAATCTCTTCCTCCAAATCACCATGAAGGAAAGCAGTCTTCACATCCATCTGCTCAACCTCCAAATCAAGAGTAGCAGCTAAACTTAACACAGTTCTGATAGATGTCATCCTCACAACAGGTGAGAAAATCTCATTGAAGTCAACAACCTTTCTCTGTCTGAAGCCTTTCACCACTAGTCTGGCTTTGTACCTTGGAGATGTAGAATTACTCTCTTGCTTCATCCTGAAAATCCACTTGTTCTCTAAGGCCCTCTTGCCCTTTGACAACTTCACCAAGTCATAAGTGTGATTATCATGCAAGGATTTCATCTCATCCTACATTGCATCCAGCCACTTTTGCTTTTCTTCACTGTCAATGGCCTCTTCATAACATTCAGGCTCTCCTTCATCAGTCAACATCACATACTCATTATGAGAATACTTCTTAGAAGGTTGTTTTGGTCTGTTAGATCTCCTGAGTTGAACTTGTGGTAACTTAGGTGCATCATCATGATCATCCTCATCTTCATGTTGAGCATCACTAATCGGAATCTCTAATCCATCTCCAACCTGCCGATTATTAATATCACCATGTTGTTCATCGTTATGAACATTAGTATCCAAATCATTAACAGGCAACTGAATTGGATCAACATCAGCCACATCACCATTTTATTAGGTGTAGACTTCTCCACCTTATCAATGTCTTCAATGGTTTGATCTTCCATGAACTGCACATCACGGCTTCTAACAAGCTTCTTTTCAACAAGATCATACAACCTATAGCCAAATTCATCCTGACTATAACCAATAAAGATGCACTACCTTGTCTTCACATCCAACTTGGATCTTTCATCCATTAGAACATGAACAAATGTTTTACAGCTGAAGACACGCAAATGATCATAAGTGACATTCTTGTCAAACCAAATTTTGTCTGACACTTCAGAGTTCAAAGCAACTGCAGGACTTAGATTAATAACATGCACTGCCGTAAGCAATGCCGTAAGCAATGCCTCACCCTAGAAATGCTTAGGCAACTTTACTTCAGAAAGCATACACCTAACTCTTTCTACCAAGGTTCTATTCATCCTTTCTGCTAAACCATTCAACTGAGGAGTTTTGGGAGGAGTCTTCTCATGTGCAATACCATACTGTCTACAATAAGCATCAAATGGTCCACAATACTCACCACCATTGTCAGAACGAATGCGCTTCAACTTCTTGCCTGACTGCCTCTCAACCAAAGCATGAAATTCTTTAAACTTCTCCAACACTTGGTCTTTTCTCTATAATGTATAAACCCAAAGCTTCCTGGAACAATCATCAATAAAAGTAACAAAGTAAAGTGCACCACTAAAAGACTTTACCTTTAACGGGTCATAAATATCAGAATGCACCAATTCAAGCAACTCTGACTTCCTAGAGGGAGGATGCTTCTTGAAGGATACTTTGGTTTGTTTACCAGCTATACAATGAGAACATTTCTCCAACTATGCATTTTTCAATCCTGAAAGAACATCCTTTTTAGCTAAGATATTAAGTCCTTTTTCACTTATATGCCCAAGCCTTCGGTACCACAAAGATGACTCCATATACATGGCATTCATACTGTCTTTAGCAACCAAAGCTTTTGTTCAATAAAGCTTAGAGTTTTTCTCCCCTTTGGCCACAATCAAATTACCTTTGGTGAGTTTTCACATTCCAGAACCAAAGTGATTATCATAACCACCATCATCAAGTACTTGTACAGAAATCAAGTTAAAGCGAACATCTGGAGCATGTTTAACTCCTCTAAGCAACAACTGCATCCCCATGTTGGTTTGCAAGCAAACATCACCAACACCAATCACCTTAGACACCCCATCATTACCCATCTTCAATACTCCAAAATCACCAGGAGTATAAGATGTGAAGAACTCCTTCCTAGATGTAACATGCAGTGTATCACCACTATCACTTATCCACATGCTCTCATCAGATACAAGATTAATAGTGTCATAATCACGAAGAAAAACAAGATCACCACATGTAGCAGTAGTAACCCGATCACCATCATCATGATCTCTTTCTCTTGGCTTACCCTTTTTGTCTTTACTCTTTTTCTTCCACAGAAAACAATTCTTCTGTATATGTCCTGTTTTGTGACAATAGTGACACTCCACATTCTTGTACCGTGATTTGGACTTACTCCTGCTTTATCTCTACCACCCTTCTGTTCTTTCTTCTGATTTTTCCCCCTATTATCTGTAACAAACACTTCTGAATAAGATAAAGTGCCCTGTGTCTTCCTTCTCATTTCCTCATTAAGTGCACCACTCTTTGCAATTTGTAAAGAAATATCACCATTAGGGGTAGCACTAATCATGGAAACCCGAAATGTCTCTCACGAATCAAGTAGAGAATTTAATAGGAATAGTCCCAACAGATCATCATCAAACTTTATACCCACTCCTGCTAATTGATCATAACGCCCTTGAAATTCACTCAAGTGATTTGAAATAGGAGTTCCTTCCTTGTACTTCAACTCCACAAAATTTTCTAGCAAGTACAATTTATTAGTCCCTGACTTAGAAGCATACAAGGACTCAAGCTTATCCCATAGGCTTCTTGCATGTGTCTCATTGGCAATAAAATTATAAACATTATCATCAACAAACTGCCTGATAAATCCGCATACCTGTTGATACTCAAAATCCCATTCTTCATCGGAATTGGATTCTGGCTTATTGGAAGCAAAGACAGGTAGATGCAAATTTTTCACAAATAGCAAATCCTTCATTTTGCCCTTCCATAGGTGATAATTTGCTCCATTCAAAGAAATCATCTTAGTATGTGCCTCCATCATTAACGCAAGCCAAACAACTCCTTAACCAAGAGCTCTGATACCACTATGATGGGGGAAGCCCAAAAATAGTAACAACAATTCAACAAGAGAGTAATAACGCAGCGAAAAATTCAATCCCCCTACTTGCGAGAATTTGCGATGAGCACCAATAAAATAGAGCAAACGAGAATATAAAGGTACAAAGAAACACAATCAATTTTTAACGTGGAAAACCCCTCAATGCAAGGGTAAAAACCACGAGTCGTCCAGTCCAAAGAAAAATTCACTATGATCAATAATATGGTACAGAAGAGTCTCAAATAAACACACCAAATGGTGTTTACTATCAGTCAAACAAACCAAACACAAATGCTTACAGATGAAAAGCAAGAAGATAAAAATTCCCAAAAATAGAGCTGCTGATGCGAAGCTGTTTTCTCCCAAACCAGACCTCCGATTGACGATCCGAACGGTCAGAATGAAGAACTATACCTCTGGAACCCACTATCCAAAAATCAGCCCGATCCGACGGTGAACGAACTCACACCAACGAAAACACCAGAGCAGACTTTGCCTTTTGCGAAAATAAACTTTCTCTCTTCTTTTCTTCTCACTTGACTTTTTCTCTCTCTTCAAAATGACTCTTCTGATTCTCCTAATCTGACCCCTCTCCACTAAATTAAGTGAGACCATTTTGGGCCTATTCTCCACATAGGAAGGGAGCCCAATAACCCAACAAATCTCCCCCTCACAACTATGTGGAGATATCCGCTAAACCGGCTACTTCACAACAAACTTCAATCTTTCCTCTAGGCAATGCCTTGGTCATCATATCAGCACCATTATCATCTGTATGAATCTTAGCTAATTCCAACAACTTAGCATCCAAAGCATCACGTATCCAATGATACCTCACATCATAGGATTTAACGACATGAGGAGGAAGGTTCTTAAGGATGAAATCACGGCCAAAACAAAGGGAGAAGGGTGTGACGTGTGAGAATTGATAAAAATAGACAAAAATAAACAAAAATAAAAAAGAAGGAAATTCGAATGTCCTTTGTTCTTTATTTTTTAAAATAAAACATTTTTTTTATGTGAAAGTAAAAATATGTATATAACATGTTATTAAATTTATCTAATAACAAGATTCTTATATAATACAAATTTGTGTTTACTTATTAATAAATTAATAAATATGTAGATAAGAGAAATTTACATAAAAAAATAAAATATGTAGATAAAAATTTATACGTAACAAAAAAATTTACTATGAATTTGAAATTTGATTTTTTTTTCTTATAGTGCTTGGTTTTTAAGAAAATGCCTATCATAAAGTATAAGTTGAATTATTCTTTTTTATTGTTCTCTTAGTCAAATGAGTTTAGGTTTTCTCATATAGACATAAAACATTTTTTAGTGTCTTCTTGAAAAATTTGGATCATTTATCTTTTTTTTTTTCTTGACATTTCGACCTAAAATAGTCTAGTTTTTTACATTCTTAATAGATTACTTTATTTTTGTCTTTCTTCTCTTTTTGTCTTTAAGTTAATATTGTTTCTTCCTTATTTTGAAGTCTCATTTTCTTCTCTAGATATTATGAATCTTCCTTGAGATGAATAACAATTCATCTTCCTTGCCTAATTCATTGACATATGATGAAGGCTTTGGTAGGTATATACTTTCTTTGCTTCTAAACTTTGAGAGCAAAGGATTTCTCCTTTTTTAGTAGGTCATCTTGTTGAAGTTCCAATTCGTAAATCTTAAGAATTTCTACGGCAATCTTAAAGATAGTTTGTCTAGGTTCTTAGATTCTAAGTCTTGTAACTTGTGGTCTCCATTATTTAGGCAAACTTTGTAAGAGGTTATCAATATGATTATAATTATCATAATACTTACTTAGGAAATGCAATGCATTTAATATAGTTTGAATTTGGTGTTTAAGAAAATGTAGTCACAATTTTATATAATGTCCAACATATCTATGTTGTATGATTTAAAGAAAGTAATCATCCTTTGTTTCTCCTAACTAAATTTGATACGCTTGAACACGAATGTTCTATTAATTGTCTTTCATTCTTCATTGTTTTGTACTATTTTTTTCTTATGTCATGCAAAGAATCAACCTTAAAAGACTATTTTTTTTATACCAATTGAAATAATAATATTAAATTGAAATAATAGGTTAATTTTAGAAAGAGAATTTGAATAAAGTTTATAATTTTTTTTCAAAAGAATTAGAAAACAAATAAGAATACGGGCAATGTAACTACATGCATCTAAAATTTTATAAAGGTTTTCAAAAGATTTTTTCTCTACTTTGTGTTAAAATGTTTTATCTAAATATGACTTTATAATTATTTAATAGAAAAGATAAATAAATTTGGTTTTCTTATAAGAGATTTTTAAAAGATTTTATTATAATTAAAACTAATTACAAATAAATATTGTTTATTGCTACTTCTAAAATATAAATATTCTTTAATACTAAGTTGTTTCTAGTTTTTATAAGTATTATCTAATTATTATTAACTACAAACAAATAATTTGAATAAAGTACATTATTAATTTTTATTAAGTAAATTTACAATAAAATATTTCTAAGAGAAAGAATATATAAATATTTTCTCTAAGGACTTAGTTTGTCTTATTAACAATTCAATATTTCAACAAATTTTACCTAACACTTCTTATGTATATTCTAACTTATGTTCACATAATCAATATCTTATTTTACATGTAGCATTATCCATTTTATAAACAATTTTGAATAGATCTATTGTGAGAGTGTGTGCTTACCTGGTTGTGTTGCAATGCTTTATGATACATGTGAGCATGTACCACTCACCGTGCTAACTTTACATTCTAACTTCCTTTTCAATTGATATTTATTCTTCTAGGTGTCTCAACTTTTTTTTTATTAGGAAACCTAATTTTTCTCATATTAATTTACATGACTAATAAAATTTGTTAGAATTATCAAGGAAAAATTTCATATTGACTAAAAATGAGACTGAATTATAGTATATAAGTGAGGTGTAAACCTTACCTTATGAACCGATTTTAAGGGTGAGGTAGGTCCATAATCACTTTTTACATGGTATTAGAGCCTGATTAATAAGATTGTTAGGCCTAAATTGGGTATCACTTGTTAATATATTGAACCTTGGTTGACAGATTGATACACTTAGATTGAGTCACCTTTTAATAGACTGATTATGATCCCCTTCTATATGATTTGAGGAGCCCTTATTGTTAACAAAGTTGTTAACGAAGCCGTTATGTAGAGTCTTGATTGTTAACAAGATTGTTGGACCTAGATTGGGTCGTTTGTTAACGGATCACGTTCGAGTTAAGAATAACTCATCGACGTAACTATAGTATATAAGTAAGATATAAACCTCATCTTCTGAATCGATTTTTAAATAAATTAGGTCTATAATCACTTTTTACATCTATTTAAATGAATTTTATTATTTTTTATATAGATGGTAAAATTTGTTAATCATATATTAAGTATGATAAAATAATTATATGTTTTATTATTCTCGTCTAATTTTATTTATTAATAACCAGGGGATAAAGCATGAGTCCCTTTTATATTGGAAATGTTTTGTATTGATATATGTCTTTTGTTTTATTAATTAAGTACTAAATATATATTAACTGTAACACCAAATTGTCAAAACGATGAAAAATTATTCAATCTACTTAGATTGATAGACTGGAAAATTTGAATCTATCAAAATTTATAAACATTGAGTAATAAATGCTTGAACTTCATGCTCGAATATTGAAAAATATCATCCTTAAATTATACTAATATGAATGGAGGCTATGCGTGAATGGTAAAGACTAATGTGATCCTTTTTTTTTTTTACAAATGATCTAGCATATACCAAATCCACGACACCGTATCAATCATCTTCTTCCTACGCCAACTTTTACAACCAAAATTTATTTAGAACACAATAGCTTCTTATAGCAAACATGAATCATAAAATACCCACTACTAACAATAACCTACTATCAATTTTGATTCATACATTTCATTATACAAACTTTATTTTTAACACTAAAAAAGTTAAATCTTTAAACAAACATTCTGTTAGGTATCCAAGGAGGGGGTAACACCGGGAAAATTTTTATAAATGGAGGTACTATTCAACCGTATATACTATTCAACCTTTCCATTTCTATCCAATATGAGATTTCAACTCACCTTGAACTCTAAGAATTTCCCCCCTCAAGCGTGAGTTTCTTCCACATTGGCACACATTCCCCCTCTAGTAGAAGCATCACGAGTTTTGGGTAGTGACCTTTGTACTTGTACCGCCGTCCTTTGACGGGACACGCTTACCTGAAACCCATGTCAGGAAGACTTTCGATATAAGGATTCACCTTGGCTTAGGAGATCCCTCACCTACTCCTCGTGAACAGGATGAACCTGACTCTAATACCACTGTTAGGTATCCAAGGAGGGGGTTAACACCGGGGAGATTTTCAATAAATGAGGGTAAATCACAACTATATAAGTGAATATGACTCCACCTTTTACCCAAAACCTTAAGGCTACAGGTTTGTGTGTCTTTCTCCCTTATATATTATTCAACCTTTCCATTTCTATCCAATATAAGATTTCAACTCACTTTGAACTCCAACATTTCTATAAAAGAAATTCAAAATACTTGTTTTTTAAATGTAATACCATTACCTTTTTATTTCTTTATATGTAAAAATAAAATGGTTGAACATAAAGTAAAAGAGAATAATAAAAAGTTTATCTTAAATATTGAAAATATGTTGAAAAATCATAATTATGATTTGGAGATTATCCAAATTAAGGATTTATAAAAAGAGTAACATCACATATATATTTACTAATAAATAATAAGTATAATTATATAAAAAATATACTTTTACTTAACTTAAAATCTTAAAATTATATATTTAAATATTTATATATATATATTATTAAATATAAAATTTCAAGACATCTCGAATTCTAACCAATATCTAAAGTAAAAAAAATAAGTTAAAAGAAAAAGATAAAAAAAAAGTGATTAGAAGAAAAAAAAAACTATTATAAAAAATCACGTTCAATAGTAAAATACTATGAAAACCAACAAATAAAAATAGTTTTCAAATTATATGTAAAAAGTTTATGATAAAAATAATATATTAGACATTAATAATTAAATATAAAAGATGGTGTATTAATGGTGCATCATAGAATTCACCATAAATACACATTATATTTATGATAAATTAAACTTTCAACAATGAAAAATAGCTTAAAAAATAATCCCACAATTATTGTCATATCCAGAACATTATTTCTTTTTAATAAAAGCACATATTATTAGAAAAAAAAGTTCATACTTGAATACGTATGATTGATTTGATATTGTTTTAATCAGATTGTACTTTTCATGAACCAAAATGAAATTGATCCGAAATAAGTTCATTAAAGCCTACAAGATAAATATGAAAAAATAATGTATTAGAAAGATTGAAATTTTTCACTTCCACGTTAATAGTAAAGGCCATGCTACTTCAAATCTATGAGAGATCTATATCATGTTTATTTGACCTAAGCAAATGTTTTTATGAGTTCTCTCAATTACGAGGTTGCTAAACTTCAACAAAGAAAAAAAAAAAGTTCATTTGAGGTTAACTTTACATGCTAAAACTACGAAGTTGCTAAACCCTTTTTCTCTTTTCTTCTATTTTTCAGAACATATCTTAAGTGCAAGTTAGATTTCAAAAGTTCTAAGATGGGCCGAATAAAGGACGGGGAAATAAAAAGGTCTCGTCGTGAAAAAAAGTTAATGAAACAAAACTTGTCATATAAAATTGTTATATTGATGATGCATGAAAATCAAAGTTATTTAGAATTTAATTTAATTAAGATACATAGACAATGCAAATTCTTTTACACTCTTCAATCGTAAATTACCATATATAATATATTTGTTAACTTTTATTATGATTATTAAATGATTTCTTATTGTTAGTCTGTGAAAAATATTTCACTACAATTGCATAACAAAAATTAACTTTGTATTTTATCTCAATAACCTATTTTATTTCAATAATCAAAATCATCAATCACTACCATTTTAATGTATTTTTATGTTTTGATTATGGGTATGTTTGGTAAGAAGGAAAGAAATATCTAAAAATTTGAATGGACAAAAAAATAAGAAAAAGAGAAACACAATATGTAGAAATAAGCTAGAAATAAAAGTTTTAGGTTTAATAGAAATAGGAAATAAAGAAATGGAAAAATATTGAAAATTGTAATTCTTCACACTCTTAACCGGCTATTTTTTGTAAAAATATTTTTTACTTTTCATCTAGATTAAAAATAGATAAGATGTAATAGCAAGACAAATTTCCTAACACTGATACTGTTGTCACTGGGAAACATAGGATCCAGTTGCAGGTATAATTATACTTATACAAATCATTTCTCTCCTATCAAATTATTCAAATGAAACTACTTTCAAAATGTATTTTCATTCAATTTTTCACTTACTTTTTCAATCAAACAATTCAAAGACTCAATTTTAATTTTTTTTTTCTCTACTTATTTTCTCTTTATTTCCATTTTTTATATATTTTTTCCACTCAATAAAACACACCGTTATTTCAATTTATTCACCTCCCTCCCTGACATTTCACCACTAGCCTTCTAAGCCTGCACAAGTTTGTAACTATTCAAACATAACTTGACAAATTTGTTTACTGTTTTGCTACTTGAAGATACAAAAGTGAACGTTTATTCGTTTGGTAGAAGTAAACTTGTTTATCGAGAAAAGATTTAAAACAATTAATATGCAAATGTTTAATATTCACCAACCAATGTTCTTGTAACAGCAGTTTGGAAAATCAATTTTTTATTCAGATAGAAAATATAATCAGTTTTACGCGTTGTATTTTAATGAAGTAAAGCTTCACTATCCGAATACATAAAAAATCTCTACTCATTGGATGCTTGTTTTAGACTCAGATATTTGAATTTAAGTTCCCATAGTCTATCTGGAAAGCAATTTTTAATTTTGAATATTTTTTTATATAAATATTTTTAGTTCAATTACAATCATCTGCATACTCAAGATTTTTAGTTTAATCCATATCTGCATAACTAGAGGAGATCCCAGAACTACCTTTACCTACAATCAAGTCATTTGTAATTAATATTTTATCACTTTCCTTTTCACCAATATTTATGCATGAACCCAACAAATACCTTCATTGTTTCATCTCCCTCCACACCTCTTGTCGCCGTAGTGCTTCTAACCACAAACCAACACTGGCCACTGTAACATAATCACCACGGCCACAAACCTCCCTATCCTAAGCCGCCGCTGCGACTGACTCACTACACAACAACTCCAACTCCGACAAACCCAACAACCAGGCCAGATAACTACGTTTAGTAATTATGTTTAATTGAGTCCCCTAGAGTCCAGAGGCTCAGCAGAGCAGATGTAGTCTACGAAATGAAATCCGTTTAAAGTACAGCTGAACTCTTCTCAGTGCTAACGTAACCAAGATTACTTGCCAACATGGGTTAAGCATTTATCATCTCTAATTATCGTAGTCATCATAACACTGATTGTATGACAATTACCTATAGTTGTGAGTATGCAAACGATGATTTGACTTCTGAACAGAAAAATGGTTATATAGCAGCTGTATTACGCAAATGGATCTCAGGGAAATAGAACGAACCATTTTACGGTCATCATCGGGGCCAAAATAAATTATATAATTAAATCTAATGCGTATTACAAGTACCTAACATCAGGAAGTTCCAATATTTGACATCATATAACCCATATAAAATGTTGATTGCAGCTATCTTCCCTTCAATCGTTCCCCCTACCTCGGGATCAGCTATTCCACCGTGATTCATGAGTTTTTATACTGTACAGTTTAATCGCATAATTGTACTACAACGGTTGCCATTTTACACCTACCTGAATTAACAACATACATGCAGGTTACATGCAACGTTTAGCTAAGAGATGAAAATTATACTACAAAGAATATCTAATCGTTCCGTTTCAATCAGGCTTCCACGATATCTTAATCGAATTCCAACTCCCTCTTTTGAACTGCTTTGGAAGCTACATAGAGCATTTTACCACATTGTCTCTACAAATCCATGAGTAGAGGCACCAATGACGCCTACGTAAAATTTAAAATGTGCACAATAATAGATTTTAGGAATCTGAAATAACAATAGTAACAGTGTAGCTATAAATAGTGGAATAATACACACCTCTGTTTGATTTAAAGAACTGAGTATTCGTTATTTTATCAACATACATATATTTTAATGAATGCAAATATATATTATTCTGATATACAAAAATAATTACTAGTAGCATATTTTTTCAGCTTCGAACACTGAAGGAAACAGAAAAAGGGTATAGAAAAGTGCGTAGGAAAAAGAAGACAGAATGCTAAAAAGTGAACCTGACAAGGACCTCTGCACAAGTCTTCTGCAATAACCAAAATACTCTAAGCTGAAGAATCCTTCTGCATTGAAAAAAATAACAATGAAGAAAAAAATTACGTTAGGTGAGTGAGCATAGAGCAGATTATAGGTATTCAGGTCGCATAGTCAGCAAGAATAGATATCACGTTAGTAATAATATTTATTATAAGGGTCCACCAGTATGTTGTATGTACTGTGGAATGTGGAATTATTAACATACTCCGAAACCGTTTGAAACTTTGATTTAACCAAAGGCTATTGCAGAACTTTGAGGACAATGCACATTGCGTTTATCCACCAACGTTGACCACCTTCCTTTTTAACAGTGAAAATTGTTATAATTTGATATTTAACATATCCTGTTTCAGTTTTAGTATGTTGAAAGGAAAGAACAAAAGGAAAAAGTTGTCTTTCAACCAGAACATGGGTCTATCTGGATTGCTATATACATTGCTACATCTACTTCTGTCTATAACTTTGCCATTCTTCATCAAACATCAGAAGAGATTTAGTGGGACTTAGCGATTTGTGATCTATGAAGAATATGCCCCGCAAAACTAATCGATTATTATGACGCTTGTAATTTAGTTTAATGCATTACTATTTTCACTGTCGTCATAATTAATTGATGTTCTGTTTTCACCAACAGTCATACTAATATGCAAATTTATAATCACAAATACGGGCCACAGGTAGGTATATAACATATGCATCATGAAAAAAGAAACGTATTTAACAAAGACAATGCATCATATCACTAACCTAGCTCGTTTCTAATATAAAGCTGTAATTCACAGTATTGGTATTGTAAACAGAGTAACCTACTTTTGACTGCAATATCTTTTTACTGTCACTGAAGTATTGATTTGGATGGTTAATCCCTGCATCACACGGCATGCCATGAAGAGCTTCAAATGTCAAGGTGCAAGCCAACTGCATAAACGTTATTCATATAATCAGAATCAAATCAAACAGTTGAAATGGAATATTGAAGTGCAGCGGGTTGTGCTAACTTAGACCTACCTGATAATGTCTATTTCTCACTTTGTCCATCACATCTTCCATTGCTCCACTGTTGACCCCCATTCTGCCGAGAGCAGCTCTTAGATTCTCCTCGCTATTAAATTCAAATGGCGTCAATTAAATACCAGGTCACGTCCATACAAAAATAAATACTGTCAAGGAGACTGAACCGAATAAGAATTCCAATGATAATTAAAATCTAGTAAACTATTAGCCCTTCAACTTTATTTCATCTGTAGCAAGATCAAAGAACATGACAAGAATAGGACCAAGATTTATGCTATTCCCAAATTCCACTATTAGATTTACAACTAGAATATTCATTACATCTACAAAGTACATATATATCATACGAAATACATTATTTCTAAAACACGGTGAAGTTAAATTAGGAGGGAGGATAAGGATAATGAATGAAAAGTTTTGGCAAAAATACAGAATTAGAATGCTTTCTTGTTCAAGAGAACTGTAGTATACAGGTTATGACATAAATAGGGAGAGGGAGAGACTCTTAACAAATACAATGGTGACTATTTCCTTGGTTAATACTACCTCTTGGTTAATATTAAAAACAAATATTTACAAGACCAATAAAAGTAGTTAAATTAGTTATTTTTAATTAATATTGTCGTGATTATTAAACCCATAAATTTAAATGGTTTAGGTTGTGATTATGTTTAATGATACTGACACTAATTGTAATTCAAAAGATCATTTTTCCAATCAATAAATATGACCTAATCTATATTATAACCCAATAAATACACTCCCTTTCATGATACATGAATATGTCTACTCCACAAAAGCCTCCTATAGAGTGGTCTGACCACAAATTGCAAATAGTTACAGACTTGTCTAATTACATGCCTTAATACTACCAGTTATACTTTTAATATATGACTGCTACTAGTTCATTGCCATCTTGCGGTTTCCTTCTATCACTATACACCAAAGACAGGAATCATACTAGTTATTTTCAATTTATTACTACCATCCAGCAGTTACTCCGGTCATTTCCTACTGTTACTGTACTTCTTCCAAATGGATGGCTTGGCTGATTTGCGGACCAATGATGATCTTGCTGGTTCCCGTCACAATTTCATTAAAAGATTATAGTTTTCAAAGGAAAAACTTGTACCAAAAGGAAGAATTATAATTTTATTAAAACATATATTTGACATCCGATTACGAAAACCTAACTATCCATACGAAAAGACAAGTATTATGAGCGACCTGAAATGTCGATAGGGGCAACCATGATGATCTCCAGTTCCAGGAGTTGCTGAGATAATCTTTGGACAAGAATAAGGTGTATAGTCCTGCAGCATCATCAAAATATTACTAGTTGAAACAAGCAAACTAATCCCACACTGAAAGTGGGTGTTTAAAATCCAGTTTAAAAATGGAAATGGCAATAACTAGAGTCATCAGCAACGTAAATGTCTTTGAGAAAGTTCAGAACTTACAGTTCTCTTCCCTTCCTTTCCATAATTATGACGTATGGTGTATGCGTATTGTTTCTCAAACTTCTCCAAACCAACCTACAATGAAATCATACATTTGATTAATTGTTAATGTAATTTAATAAAAAGGAAACAGCTTATGAGATACCTATTCAATTATACCTATTTGTTTAGAGAGATATGGAATAAATTTGAATACAGGCATACAGATTCGGAATGATTTAAAAGTGTTATGAAATAAAGTGCAAAAGTTATATAACTTTAAAACTGTTGTAATTCTAATTCGCCATTCACGTAACTGAAAATACGTAACTAAACAAATTTAACTTCAAAGTCTGAAGGAATTGTCAGAATTTACTTTCCCTAATAGATAATGTACAAGAATTGTACTTACCTTTTTAGAGAACTCTGCCCTCCAAAATGCAAGTGCATCATCCAGATTCAAGCCAACACCCTACTTACATTACGGAGAAAACAACAAGAGATGAGAGAACAAAGAACACAACTCGGAAAACAGATAAACAGTAATCAAGAAGTAAACGGATTAAGATATCTAATTGATTTTCTACATCAATCAAGCATACTCCCATAAAAAACAGAATGAACATGAATCAAAATGTCTTACTTTTGACAATGCTACAAATATGCACCAATATTTTGAACCCATCATAATAATGCAATCATATCCTGTGTTCTTTAAAGTAGAGAATTGTGCGAATTTACCCAATTGAAACGACTCAAAGTGAGGAAGACTGACAATTCTCAGACTCGGTACAATAAACTTAAGGGTATAAAACCATAAATTTCATTTTTTCAACAAAAAGTTATAGATATGATTCCACTTATATGTTGTTAATGAACTTGAACCTTATTTAACTTTCCCCAACCCATGTGTAAATAAACATGTGATGTGTGAAGCCTCATTTAACACCTCCAACTTATAACCATCTAGACTCCATAGAGTATTTTTTTACATTATGCCCAGATGGAAGACAAAAGCAACCTTGAGAAAGAGGCCTAGTTGCATCCTCCCTCCGTGCTTTAAATGATGATCCTCTCTCAGCTGCGTTAAAAGTGGTATAAATCAGGACATGTGAGATAAAACTGAAAAGCAATATAAGGACTCAACTCAATATGAAAGAGATAAGTAAGAAGAATGAAACTACATATGAATAAAGAGGGAAGAAACACATGAGCATAATTTATTCCAACATCTAACCTTATCAAATAAGTGACGCATGCACAAAGGAAATGAGCTCTTGGCAACTTGATCAATGTCCTTTAATGATATATCACCATATTCTCTTGACTGCAGAGGTTTCAACCATAGTGACCATTGCCAATCCAACATCACATATATACTAAATAACAGAAATAAACGAATGAATATACTGCTTGAATTACCTGAGAATAATCCGGACCCAGATAACTTGAGCATAGGGCTTCCACAATCTACAGTTACATAGAAAGCTAGTCAACTTTTATAACAAAGAAAGGATCTATTGATATCAAAGAGCACAACCACACTTACAGGAGTCAACCTATGTTTCTCTTGTTCTCTAATTGAAGATGTCCATTTTCTGCAACAATTAGATGAAAATTTAAAGAATCTTAAATCCGGACATTGCATTTAAAGAAAAAAAAAATTGAGAATACATATGACAAAAATTATTGAGATTGAAACGACCAGTGAAACCTGTTTGTAAGGATGAGTGTCTTTGACAACTGACTGCGGAATAGTGTGGCTACAAGTGAAACAATCTAGGGAAGGAAGCAAAATTGAAACATAAATAGGATTTACTATTACCAATACTCCGATTCAAAGCAAGAAATAATAAGTAATTAACTAGTCTACCTGATTCATTGCAACATAGGCATATCCTTGATTAATTAATACTTTCCGCCCAGCCACAAGCTCTGGAACTTCTTCAAATGGTACCTATATTGGAATGAACAAGATACACAAATGTTGTAACCCAAAAACTAAGGGAGAATAACGATGACATATGTGACTGACGTAACGAAATCAGCTATTAGCAGTCCAACTTGTGGGTTGTTACTCTGTTAGAGAATTAGTTAGCAGATGTACAGTGATAGCTGCTTCTAGATGGTTTTGTTTTCTTGTATTACAACTACAAGAGTTTAGTAATATAAGTACTCATGTATCAGATCAAATTATCAATAATAAAATTAATCTCCTTTCTGTAAATCATTGTCTTTTAAATTTCTGAGAACCTTAACAACATATGATGGAACATGAAAGTAAGAAGCATAACAAAGCCTACTTTCTAAAATTGCTGCCCTTATTATTTTGGAGAGGTTTCTCCAACAAGATTAATCAATCTTATCTATCGATATGATAGATGCAATCACATACTATTCTTTGTATGTTTTCAGTGACGAAAACTGTGATACAAAATGTATAGTCCACTCATACAAAAAAGCTTTTGAACATTACAAAAACAAGCTTAAAAAAAACAACCATATCATATCAGAAAATTATGTAACTAACAAAATGGAAAGATTAAAACATAGTAACTCTTTGGGCATGAAGGATCTAAAATGTCAATATAAAAAAGTTTTAACTGGGTTAGTTGATGTCTATGATTACTGTACCTATGTATGTAAAAGGGATAAGAGTTTGTTTTCAAGGACTGACCCAAGTTGCAATGGCAAAGAGAGGGAAAGATATCTTAAACTTTCAAAGAAAGATAAAGGGCTCACTCCCTCACTCACACAAACAAACAAGCTTTGAAAATCATAAAGAGACAAAAGAATAGTTAATCACTATTTCCTAAAAAACTTTGTGATATTTTTTTAACTAGTAAACTGCTTTATTTTTCTTTTTTGTGAACAAGAAAGAAGAAGTAGAATTCAATATTTTTATTACGAGAACCTATTTTCGACAGAGAAGGATAAGAAATATTTAAAACAGTGACTGAGTTAATATTAAAGGCGAACTGTGTAACCCTGTGCATGAATCTCTTCATTTTCAAGAGAAGAAATAAGAAGGAAATAAAAGATATAACACATACCTTGTAGAAGATAGCATCAGCTGCAAAAAGAAAGTAAACGGAGCAAAGCAAAACATAGGCTAATTAGACTTAAAAAAGTAATAAAATCAGGAAATAAAGCTTGAAGAAGAAAAAAGAGCAAGAAATTTCAAAATCTGTAATATTTTTTTCTTTTTCTTGTAGAATAGAAGTGCATATACCACTAAAAAAATCCTAGATATCCCTTTCCAGAAATTATCCCATGCAAATGCTAGATCAGTGGTGGATTTACGTACTAAACAAATCCTAAAAAAATGCAGAAGGAAAGATATGCCTTAGATCTTTGGTAACAACGACAAGTTATATTTCTACTAATTCCACAAACCCCAGCTTGGTGCATGCAAGTCATTTCTACCAACATGGTAAATGGCCGTTAAAAATATAAGCAATGTGCTCCTACCAGTGGGTGAAGGCTGACCCATAGAACGTGCAACTTGTCCCAGTTTCTCCTTTATACTCTGAAAAAAAAATAAAAAACAAACGCCGTTTCTATAAGGTTCTAAGATCTATTTGTGCCTCAGAACTTAGTATTGCATAAATCAACTTCATGGTAAAATTTAGAAACAAGAGTCAAGAGCAAAACAATAAAACTAATGGCATGTGACTACCTCAAATTCCACATTGCTAACGGCCCTGTAAGGAAGGTTAAATTCTTCCATGACTGCCCTCTGCGCGCTCATAAGCATAATATATGATGAATAAGTACTTAACTTGAAATGCAAAAGCAATATAGAATAGGCAGAGTTTACCTGAGCTTCAGCTTTCAGAAGACGAAAACGGTAGCGAAAGAGTGCAGATTCCATGGAAAGAAACCATTTCCTCAAGTCCTCCCTAGGAATACATACATGCAATTATGAATTTTAGTACATATGGAACAATTAAGAAATATAATTAGGATTTCTTATGACATCTTTTTAAAGATCTATGTTCCTTGCTTCGATATGGACAAAGCATCATTCAGAATTAATACACAAATATAAAATATGATCAATACATGTAATTGATGTTAATGGTCTTAAGTTCTTGTCTTTATCAATTTATTCAATTTGTAGTAACCTTCCATTAATTTTGACAAGATAATAACTGAGGACTCTTTTCCATGGCAAAAAAAGAATGCACAAAAGAGAGGAGATCTTACGTTCTACAATACACAAGACGTAGAACAAAATGAGATATAATATCCTTGTTCAGAACCTCAGATGCGTGTTGATGTCTCATATTCACTTTCCACAGGTCCTTTACCTGTACAACAGGTGGTTCACACGGAAATAATCCACCACACAGCATTATTTCTTTTTTGTCAAGCATAAGAAAGAAACCGACAAATCAAAATTGTCAAATACAGCATTTATATTTTACCAAAATTTCCAATTCTTCCGGTTTTTTCCCCCGCGACATACCATCAGAAATCCCCTTGAGAACTGCAATAAGCAATACTACCCATCAAAACAGAACCACACAAGTTGCAAAATGTCTGCCACAACGGAATTTGATCAACACACACGATTCCAATACTAATTCAACATATTAAAGAAAAAACACAATTCGCTTGCAGATTTCGGATACTCACTTCAACAATATACTCATTTCTGAAATCAATCATATGTATATAGCAAGCAGCGGAGAGAGAGTTAAAAGCAGAGTAGATAATCAAAACCCTAGGCACTAACAGAGAGGGAATTTGAAGCAGATCTCTCGATTTGAAAGAAAAGAAAGATGAGAAAAGCAGAGAGATGAAGAAAATAGACCTCGGAGGCGGTCGATGGCGAAGGACTCGAACTCCTCGAGCCTAACTTCAATTGAAGGAGCAGAGCGATAGAGGGGAATAGCGGGAACAGAAAGGACGTCGTTGGAGGAAGACAAGATGTTCCTGCGACTCTGAGGACGAAAGATTTCCATGGCTTTCTTTCTTCTCTCTGCGACAGTCCCAATCGGCAAGAGTGTAGAGCGAGAGTTGGAGTTGTTTCTCAGGTTCGGAATTGGCGCCAAGTAATTTGGCGCTGGTACAAAATGGCGGGAAAAGCTTTTTCCCCCTTATTTGAGTAATTTATTAACTTTGAAAATAAAAATATAAATTAGTTGCAATATAATGACGAGAAGAATAAACAGATTTTTTTTTCAATTTTTATTATTTAAAATATTAAAATAATTACTTTGAATAAAATGTTCCCTTTCTTTCCAATTTAAACTATTAATTCTAATTAAGCATCGCTAGAATCTAATAAGAAAAATAAAGAGGCTTTTGGAAGAGAAGCTGAGGAAAAATAAGCTTAAGAAGAAAACACTATGTAAGAAATAAAATAGAATATTAAATTGTTTGATGAAATATAAACATGTGAAAATTTGAAAATAGTTTTTGAAATCTTATATTAGTTGATTTATTTTATAAGAAATAAATTAACTGAATTTTGATTAACTTATTAGATTTAATCTGTAATTGAGTATTGAATTTAAACAATCCATTAAGACAAAAGCGGAAGCTTAAGCAGTTACTATTCCCTAAAAAAAATTTAAGGTACAAATAGAAATTTTCAACATTATTATTAACGTGTTAGGCTTTTTTTAATTAAATATTTATTTAAATCAAATATAAAAATAAAATATGATTAGACTCATTCGATTTTTATTTATTAAAAACTTTAGACTAAATGAAATTAATATTTTATAATTCGATTTCAATCAATTTTTATCATTATAAAATTTAAATATTTTAAAACATGATTATAAGTTATTTTTGAAAAAATAATTAATTTATAACAAAAAATTATTAAATAAAAATGAATTATAAATTTATTTTAGTTATTATTATAGTTATAATTTAAAATTTTTCATAATTAAATTATATAATCATATAACTAAAATTACACTATAAATTTATTATCATAAGTATAAATTAGAATATTGGGATATTTTTTTAGTTCTTAGGTGAGTTTTAAGTCCAAGGGAAAAAAAATATTTAAATTTAAAAATTTTCAACCTTTCTCATTTTTAAAAGTTTCACTTTTTGGCACTCTCTAGTTATCTCTTAACTCTCTCAACCCTCCTCTATATTCCTTTTTTCTAGATTTCATCTTTTTCTTCATTTTATTTTGAGATTCAAGAATGTCAGAAGTGAAATCACTAGAAGAGAACATCTTTGTACCAATCTTGAGTCTACATTTAGGTAAATTCCCAGTCTCAAGTAATTAGGGTTCTTGATTAAGGGTTTAAATTGAAGAAATTAGGGAAAATTTTATCAATCTTGTTGGACAATGGGAGTAATTAGAGTGTTTGTGTTTTAGATCATTAGATTAGCCTTAAGCACTTATAACTCAACTGGAAACTTCAAGTTTTGCTAGAATCATCAAGTGAGGGAAGCTAATTAGGTTTGGTTTTCCAAACAAGTTAGGAATAGATTAGTATGTTAGTGTTCTTGATAAATTGATGTAGAATTTATTGGTTTTATGTTGAATTGATGTGAATAATCAGTGTGATCTTGCATGAAACATGTTTATGAGCTTTCAATTGATTGGAATTGCTTTGGATTTGAGTGTTTAGCTCGGTTCTCAAAGTTACTTGCGTAACACACAATGTTTTCGCTTGAGTGAATGCTTTTTCGCTGAAAAGCGAATTGAGTCTAGGTTGCTCTCAAATGTCTTTTCGCTCAAGCAAGACACTTTTTACTTGAGCGAAAATGCCCAAACTTGAATATTGCTCTCGGGTACATTTTTGCTTGAACGAAACATTCTACTCTTGAATGAAAACACTCCAGACTTGAATGTGCTCTCAAGTGAATTTTCGCTCAAATGAAACTCATCTCGCTTGAGCGAAAATACCAAAACTTTGAAAAATCTGCTAAATTCAATAAAACATAAATTTATGGAAATAGTTAAATAATAAATATGACAAATACCCATGAACTTTATGCATGTTGGAATAAATTAGAATATATCTATTCATTATGGAAATACAATAAAGATTAGAAATTAATGAATTTTAGAGTGCTGATTTTAATTGAAAGTAGAGATATTGTTAAGGAGGAATTATGTGAATAACCGCCTATAACATGGTTTTGAATAAATTGTAGAAGTTTTTTTAAATGGATGTATGTTTATGAGAACTATGAAGATTTTACACTACAAGTATTGAATTAAAACCATGAGAGAACTAAGAAATATTGAAATATAATTTTGTGGATTAATGCACTATCCATGAACTACTATTGGGAGTGAAATGATTGAGGGAGTTGATATACATTGATTAATGTGAAATGAGATATTGTTAAAATTGTGCTTACTTGGCCTATTATACATTACTTGTTATGATTGTGTTTAGGTCAAATAGTTATCATGGGATACTATTTGGCGATAGTTTTAATGTATATAAATTTATCAATACCTATTGTGTAAGGAGGTATCTAAACTTCAAATGATATCTTAGTCATATAAATAGGAGTATACATGTGGTGTGAGATTGATGGAGGTTCCACTTGTACTATTTAGTGGTGGTAGCAACTACCATATATGTGCTTGGGAACTACCCTATATGTGGCGCCTGGATGGGGATAAACGGATGGTCTTGAGGTGAAAAAGACTCGGTAAGGGACAATGTTTATTGCTCAACGACCGTTAAGTATAATAGGTGTTAGCCTCTAAGGTCAAGGATTTCATATGAGTATCTGAATGAGTCTGTCTAGTGGAATAAGTGATTGTTAATACTTGAATGTGAGAAATATTTATGACCTAGGTTTAATTGTTTGAAATTTATGATTGTGGATATTTGGACAATTGGATATAAATGAAATATGTTTACAGTACTTATATTTAAATTCGATCTTATTTATATTAGCTTACTCTTGTTGTGTTGCTTTATGATTTGTTGGTACTGTTATGATCGTGTTATGACATGAAAACAAATATTATTATAGGTGAACCTTCACAGAAATTATAACTTTGATGTGGCCATGAAGTTTATACTGTACTGTGATATCAAAATGAGGATTTGTAAATATATTGTTGTAGATCATGAAACATAGTATTTGTAAATGTTTCCCTTTCTGCGTGGTGTGCAAAACGAGTATGTGAAGTTATAATTTCTGATATCTTTCCGCAGATTTTCAAATTAGTATAAAATTGTATGTTTTAAGATATAAAAAGTAGCATTTTTGGTTCGTTACAAATATAATTAAATATAATTAGAAAAATGTCTCGCTTGAGCTAGAATACCCTATATTTGAAAATTTTATTTAAGTTATAAAATGATATAGGCTTGATCAGATCGAGATACATGGATTGTAAACACTAATTTTACAGAACAAAGAGTTGAAAATCGAAAATGTGAAAAGGGGTAAGGAATGAAGAAAACACCACATTCATTACTGATTGATAAATCCAGTGAGGATTCGTCATTCTGAATTCTAATATTTAAATATAAGAATTAAGAGTTCCACTCAAGAAATTAGAAGAGTTCACCTCACACAAAGCAAAGTTTCAATTATGAAAAACTAAATTCCAAGCACAAGAGTCAAGGTGAGGGGTGTTTATACTAGATCCCTAAGATCATTAAGCTCATTCACTAATTAGGCTCATATACTAAACCTTCTCAAAATAACACTTAAAAACTAAAGTCTAAAAAGTCTCCAATTACAAATAAAAATATAAAACCCGCAAAGCCCAATAAAACCCAATAAAGGCCCACAATGGAAAATACAAAAAATTACAAATTTCCTATTCTAACCTCAAGCTTTCTTCTTGATCCAATTCAAGCTCACATCATAAAATGAATTAAAAGAAATGAATGTGTGTAGGTTTTGATATAAAATGAAGATATAGATATTATTACTTGAATTCTTTGTGATATGTTGTGAAATTACAAATGTATAGATATGAATGAAATGTAGATTATACGTTGAGTTTGGATGCTATATAATTGGAAAGTTATGGTGATTATTCATTAAATTTATGGAATTCTGAACTATATTTTGAAATTATGTGAGTTGTGGATATTATAAGTTTTAAAACTATCATATGATAATTGTGGGATTATCATTAGTGGAATTGTGAATTATGATGTGTTGTTGGGAATATTTTGGATTGTGAAAATGTTGAATTATGTATCATTGTGAATTGTGACAGATAATATGAATTGTGATGAATTTTTGAAATATATTATTCCTAGAGAAATTGTAATTCATGATTGAGGTCATGAGAATTTTGAAAATTAGTGACAAGGTGCCTAAGGTATTGTAATGGCAAAGTGCTAAGGAACTTGTGATAGTAGGGTGTCAAGGAAAATGGAAATAATATGGATTAATGTTAATGAGACTGATTTATTATGTTGCATAATTTTTTAATGATTGTGTGTTGTTTGTATGTGTAAGCCGAATAGTTATCATGAGGTATTATTTGATATAAATTTAGTATACATATGAAAATTTAGAGATATCAGATGAGGTATCTAAACTTCATTAGCATTGTAGTCACGTAGACATGGTACTACGTGATGCGAAGTTAATAGAGGTCTACACTACATGTTTTCAGTTGATTGGGAGGAACCAATAATGTGTAAGTGAGAGGTCACCGTGACATGTTATACCAAAAAGGAAATAAACAGAAAAATTTGGAGGTGAAAAAGACTCTCAGGATTATTTATATCTCGGTAACCAATGACATAATCAGGTGTTAGCCTTAAAGGTTAGAATTCCATATAATAATTTTTTAGAAGAGTCTGTGTAAAATATTAGGTGCATGTGAATGTGTGAGTGATATAAATACATATATTTGGACATGATTTTAAATATCTGAAATTTTAGATATGCTGGATTGAATTATTGTGAGGTTGAAATTTATGAGTTGTAGTGTATTATAATTAATTTTGTTTCTATTAGTTTACTCTTACTATTTTGTAATTGTGGTTTTGTGATATTGCGATAATAGTATTTTGACACAAAAATAAATAATAGTGTAGAAAACAATAATTTTTATTTTTGGAGAAAGGAAATTATATTTTATATTATAATAAAATTTTGATATAAATTTATAAAACAATATTGTATAATATCATATTATATTATTTAGTTATAATTAAATAGATATGAAATAAATATTTTTAAGTTCGTTACAAATATTTTTAATAAGTAAATTTAAAAATATGTAAGGATAAATAAATAATGTATCTATAATAATTTATATTAATTTATAATTTTTTTTGTGTAATTTTGTTTTTACAAATTTACTACTATTATATGGTAGTAATTTAGTTTTTTATTTTATTATAATAACTGATTTTTATAATTTACTAATATATAAAAAGGATATTATTTTTCATAACCGTTCTGTTTTTTTTTTCTTTACAAATTTACATTTAATGCATTAACGTATTTATTTTTTTATTATAATAATTGTTTTGGTGTACATATTTTTTTATTACAAAAATAATGAGTATTATTTGCTGTATGACCTTCTCCACCATTAGTGGTTCCCTACCAACTTTATTCCAACCGTTTTTCGTTACTTTCATATATTTCAGGCCCACATTTACCGTGTCACACTGTTCCCTTATCTCAAATTCAACTACAAGTAATTGCTTACACATAATAAGCCTCTGAATTGCAACCTGTCAGACTCAATTTCATTGGCATCAAACACACAGAATTATCCTCAGAGCATAACCAGCAGAGCTCTAAATTTGTCACAACTTGGAAGTGCTACTAATCAAGTTTGAGACACCACACTGTTTGTGATTTGGAGGTTGGAAATGTCTGCTGCTGTGTCTGCAACCAAGGATGTTCCCTTCAATGCTCATTTGGAGGAAGACCTCAAAAACAAAGGAACCAACAATGTTGTTGGGGAAGCAGACCAGGTTCCTTACAATGAGGATGCTGAAGCAACTGAGTCAGAGGCAGAGGAAGACCCCAAATTGGAATTGGATCTTGGCCCTCAGTATTCCCTCAAGGAACAGATTGAGAAAGACAAAGTAACATTCTTTTTCAGATTTTTCTTCACTGCTTTGAATTGCTTTTTACTTGTTTGGTATCTTTCCAACTGTTCTTTGTTGAATGCTGTTCAACAATTTTTCTTTTCTTTTTCAAAGGATGATGAAAGTTTGAGGAAATGGAAGGAACAGCTTCTGGGAAGTATTGATGTGTCTGCTGTTGGAGGTATTTACTTCCCTTTCATTTTGAGATGATGTGACATTAATGGTGCATCCGTATTGAAAATTCTTGTTGAAGATTGTCCTTTTCCTCCAATTTAATTTCACTGTTCACATAAAGCAGTGCCCTCCATTTATTTACCCTTTTGTTTAACTCACTCTCTTGAATCACCTTGTTTTTGAGATGACAAATTTTGGTGATAAGTGTTGGTCCCTGGTAGAGAAAAGCCTTGGATGATTTTAATATTACCTCTTGTTTCATCATATTTGTACCATTAAGCTTCATTTCAGCTCATTACTTCTGAGTCATGAAAAATCTATAAGGCAAAAGCCCTTGTGTTTGTAATTCAGAGAACAAAGAGCCAGAAGTGAAGATAGTGAGCCTCACCATAATATGCCCAGGGAGGCCTGATCTCATTCTACCAATTCCATTTACTCTTGATGCTAAGAAGAGCATCTTCACCCTTAAGGAAGGAAGTGAATACCGCTTGAAATTCTCCTTCACTGTCTCCAACAACATTGTTTCTGGCCTCAAATACACCAATGTTGTTTGGAAAACTGGGGTTAGAGGTGAGACATAGACCCCCTTTTGTGTCTTGTTAGAGTAATTAAACATCCATATCTTGAATTGTCTTACTTACATGTGGCTTTCATGAATTAATTGAAACAGTGGACAACACCAAAAAAATGTTGGGAACTTATAGCCCAAGACAGGAACCATATACATATGAATTGGAAGAAGAAACTACCCCTTCGGGGTTGTTCGCTAGGGGAAGCTATTCAGCAAGAACCAAGGTAAAAAGTTAAGTTACTTCATATCATATTTTTCACTATATGTTGTTTTTTAGTAGGAAGAACTAACAAATTGTTCTGCTTCAGTTTGTAGATGATGATCGCAAATGCTACTTGGACACTAGTTACTACTTTGAAATTCAGAAGAGTTGGCCTACACCCATTTAAGATTCAAGAGTAATTTATTGGTGGATTTTCTTTCTTTGTCATGTTGTATCTTTCTGGCAAATTGAAATCCAACTTTTGTTTATTAATCCAGATAGTGTGATTGTGCACATGCATGCTATGATGGTGCAAATCCTATCCTTCTATTATATGGTTCCTTCTTCCATTCTGATAGCTAGAATTCACATAAAAGGATATGCTCGTGAAAATCACACTCATTCCACCTAAGATATCTTCAAGAGTTAATTGTTATTATCTGTTAAAAGTGTGTGAGGTATGAAGGAATGGGGTGGAAATGGACCCCATGTGATAAAGGAACAGAAATCAACAAATGTCCTCAACTACTGCTTGTGCTTTCTCAAGCAAATAGCCAAAAGATCCATCAATTCTTTGATGGTCCAGAAGCTTTTGGCATATGAGGACCACATGCTGTTAGCCAACGGTTGAAATCAGAACAATATAAAAGATGGGGAGAGTAAAGTTTCCATTTACATAATTCATCATGAAGATTGAGGCCATGAAACCAAATTTTTATTTAATGTGAAGTATGGTCTATAACATTTTGAGAGTGCCTTTGGGATTTATTTTAATGTTCTAAGTTCTTCTGTAATTTGTTAATCAAATTAAGGCGATTCCAGATTATCCACATTTTTCTTTTCTGGAGCATTCAATCGAGAATCAAGAACTAATTTTTTGTAAAGTACTTAATAAATTAATATTTTTAACAATTTTTTATATGCATAAACTTATCATTTTTTTGTCATAATATAAGGAAATTTAATTCTCTTATGAAAGATTTAATGTTTTAGATTTGTGGATGAAAAACAATTTAAAAAAAAAAGAGACTTCGTAAAAGATGACTAATCAAATTATTTAATAAAAATTAATAATAAATAAAGTCAATAAATATTTTATATTTAAAAGACATGACTTATTCATATAACAACTTATTATTATTTTTAATTAGATTTTAATTGCCTACTGCATCTGCCGTATAAGTTGTTTTGGTCAAACGTAATGGTTTTAATATTTTTCCCCCCACCAACTCAAATTCTAGAAGTAAAGCCAAAAAATATTTTCTTCTTAAATTTATAACATATGGTTAAAAAATAGGAGAGAAAGAAAGTGGTATGGGAGAAAGAAATCTATCACTATTGATTATTAGCTAAATCAATATAATAATTATTATTTAAATTTATTTATTGTCAATAAAAAAAATTAAGAAACCTTAAAATAATCTATCATCTTTAAGATTCATCAGTTATATTATAAATAAAGTGTTAGTATCAGGTCTGAAATTAATCTTCATTTATTATTATTATATTTATTGATTCATCAGTTATATTATAAATAAAGTGTTAGTATCAGGTGTCTGAAATTAATGTTCATTTATTATTATTATATTTATTGAGACTATCATTAAATCTTTTATTGACTTGAGTGTAATAAACATGTACATAAAAACATAACCATACTAAAAGAAAAGAAGTATTAGAAAGAAAGAAAAAGTCGAGAAAATACAAAAATCATCTTTAGAATGTTCAACCTTTATAATAACAAATAAAAAGAAGAAAAAAAAACTAAAATAAGATTTATGTTAAATATTTTTTTATTTATTTAAATAAAAACCATAATTAAAATTAAAAATAGATTTTATTAAAAATTAGACAATATTTTAAAAAAAACAAATCAAATTATTCTAAAGTTTGAGTAAAATAGTATTGATTATTATAATGCACAAAAATAAATAATTATAATTATTTTAAAATTTATTATAACTTTTTTTAAAATTTACTTTTTAAAAATTATTATAAATATTTTATTAAAACTATTAATACTTAACATTAAATTCATTAAAAGTGCTTTTATAGAATGAATAAGTGATATTAAATAATTAAACTCAACATTTATTAATAATAAGTATTTTATTTTTTATAATTATTTTTAAAAATATTTTTAATAATTTCATATAATTATGATATCATTTTATTTCAATAACTTTAATAATTTTTATAATATAAGGAGACTTATTATATTAAATATATGTTTATACGAGGGAAATGATAATTTTTTTTATCATATTATGGGTTATTTGGAGATTAATAACTAATGTGTTTTTTTTAAAATTTACTTGAAAAAGTTATCGTAAAAATCAATAAAAAAAAATATCATTATCATAAATGTATTCATAAATTTTATTTAATTTGTTCCACTTTCACATAAAATTCTCCCCTAATTTAGATTTAGTGAGATTTATAATTATTTAGAAATTATAAGAATAAATAAATAATTGATTATAATAGACTTATTATAAGAAATCATCTTATCTAATCTGATTTGTTATAAGGAATTAATATTTTATCATAAATATTTTAAGAGGTAATATAAAAAACTAAATCAAAGATATAAATTAAATAATTACAAAAATATATGAATGTTTGACATAAATATTAATTTTAATGAATAAAATTTAGAAAATAAAATAATAAAGTTAGATATTAATTTTGCATTGAACATTAGAGTTTATAATTAAGAATTAATTTAACTATTTAGGATTTTCTTTAGGAATCTTGATAAAATCTTGATTAATTGTAATAATAATTAGAGGGTTTTTGTGATTAGATTTTTATAAAAGCCAATAACACTTTGAATTCATCTTGAATTTACATATTTAACTTGGATTAGAGATGAGAGAAGTTAATTAAGCAAAGTTATCTATGGCTAAGTGAATAATTATGTGTGCTTACATGTCTATATGTGAAATTGATGAGATTTATATGATTATATGACAATTTAGTGATAAATAATCAGTGAATATTGTATGAATTACATTTACAATCACTAGAACTACCATAATTAATTAGGATTAAAAACTTAATCTTGAATTTTTGAAATTTCTTGCATTCTACACAAAAACTTTCGTTTGAGGGAGTAACTTTCACTTGAACAAGTATCTTAAGATTTACTCTCTGGACTATTTTCGTGTGAGCGACAAAATTTCGTTTGAGTAAAAACTCTTCAGTAGTTCTTGGAATTTTTTTTTTTCACTTGAGCGACGAACATTCTCACTTGAGCGAGAATTCCTTCGCTTGAGTGAGAAGCTCCAGACTTAAAACTTTACTTTTGAGAATATTTTTACTTGAACGAAAGTATGTCGTTTGAGCGAGAATGTTTTGTACATGAAAGATAAACTAAGTGTTAAAATGAATTAAGAGGAAGTTAATTATTTAAATGATGTAATATAATAGAATGAATATTTTTTGTTGGTGATACACTATGGATTTCAGTATTGTATAACTGAGAATTTCATCATGGTGGATTAATAAGATTATTTATAATTGTGAACTATATGATAATTATTGTGCTGTTTATTGGAAAGAAAATTGGATAATTGATATGTTGATCTAGATATGTGCCAAATTGTGGGGAAAATATATTATGATTTCTAGAAATTTGAAATTTTTATATGTATATGCAATTGTGGTGTAATTGAGAAATTGGATGTTGAATAAGTGATGTTGAGATAAGGGTTTATTGTATGAAAGGTGAAATTACTATAAACAACATTATGATGTGTGGTGAATTGTAAGATATTATGACTTGTGATGAATTGTATAAGATATTGAATATTGAATTATGGATTTTGTATAATTTTGGAAATTTTGGAATGACCTATGATAATGAGTGGTATGGAACTGTTAAAATGATATATTGTGATTGGTAATGTATTGTGAAATGAGATTAAAGTGATGATATGATGATAATTGTGAGTTGTGATTGAGGTCACAAGAAATTTGTGATGACAATGGTGTCACATTTATGCCAAGGAATTTGATGGTAATGGTGCTTGTGATTTGTGATAGTAGTGGTTCTTATGGAGGCTTAAAGTTTGAGATGTTGTGTGCCCAAGTGATTGTATGCTTGAGAGGCTATAAGCTCAAAAATTTGAAACGGCGGTCAAATAGAATTTGTAGTGTGTGTTGAGATGTTTTAACTAAATTATTGTGTTGATTATGTTTGAGTCAAATACTTACCGCGAGGTACTATTTGACATAGTTTTAGTGTACGTATAAAATTGTAGATGTCTTGTTATGGGGTATCTAGACCTTAATGGTATCCTAGTCACATATATATGATATCATGTGATGAGAGATCGATATAAATTTTTCTTACACTATTATTAGAGTGAGCTGAACCATCGTACTTTGATATGTGTAGGGAGATCACCCTAAACATGCGGTTATAGAATGAACAATTTCAGTTTGAAAGTACTCTTACGGATCCCTCAAGGATTTGTATATTTTTATGGCCCATAACCAAAAAATGCCATTAGGTGTTAATTCTTAAAATTAAAAATTTCATATAATTATCTGGATAAATTTACCTAATATATTAAGTATATATGAATGTGTCAGTATAATAATTACAAATTAATGAATATGAATATAATTTTATAAATGAATATAATGATTACATGTAAATAAATATGAATTTGACTAATTGAATATTTGGATTTAATTCAATAATTATTATAATGATGAAAATATAAATAATATATAATGATGTTTGATTTTATTTTTACATTAACTTATGCTTAGTATTTTTATTATAACTTTTTTTTATTAATACAATAATAACATTTTAATATAAGAACATATAACAATTTAGTTAAACAATAATTTATAATTTTTAAAAAAAAGACATATTTTGTGTAATAACTTTTTTTTTCATATATAATAGTTTTAAATATTTTTTATAAATATAATATGAGGTTATAAGTCTACCATATATTTTTATAAGATTTAACGTGAATGATATTCTAATATAAAATAAAATAGAAATTTTTAAATTCGTTATGCGGTACTACGTAATTAAATTTAATTGTATTAATTTTGATTATTTAAAATTAATGCTAAAATTATCTTTGAAATTTTAAACATTAGAAAAAAATTATAAACCGTTGTCGGGTTAAACTAGTCATAAATAAATAATTAAATTTATATTTCTTAATTTTGATTGTTTAAAAATCCTTATAACTAACTGAATAATTAATTGAAATATTAACTTTTTTAAATTATATCTTTCAAACCGACTATAATACGTTAAATTAATAATTATAAACACTTGTTATTAATAAATATTTTAAAATATGATAAATATATTTAAATTGATATAAATTATTTTATATGTTGTTATACAACATTTAAAAAAATCCTTCACCAAGAATATACTCTCACGCACACCGGTCCACTTACTAGTTTTGAAAATAAAATAAAATTTATTTTCTGTTTTATTTTTATATGTTTCTATCATGAATAAGTGTCTCATAATTGTTATCAAACACCCATCACGTCCTTGAATCCAATAAATAATTTCAACTATCGTTGTTGTCGTGGGAGTTATTGGTACAGCTTTTGATATGACATTCATCTCATTTCACAAATCATAGATTTTTTTTGTAGATTGTCTCATTTCTAACATACAAGTATCTAACGTGAAAATAAAAAGTAAAATTAAACAAGTTTTTAAATATTACCCATTCTTCTCTAACATTAGAAATTTAAAGGAGAAAAAAAATTATTAATTTTTTTTGGAAAATATATTGTTGTGAATATTATTTTATTTCGCTTACCATTCATTCCTATTTATAATTACAAACCAAGATGATGGCATACATTATAGTGCAATACTATTATGCGTCATTAGATTATTTATTTTCTCTCTTCTCTAATCTTAAAAATTTAAAGTAGGAAAACTATTTTAAAATTTTGGAAATTAATTTATCATATTGTACTATGATATTATTTTATCTCTCTTACCATTCGTCCATATTTATAATTACAAAACAATGAATAGATTAACCTTTTTCAACTCAATTATATATATATATATATATTATATTTAATATAATTTTGTTATTTTTAAATGCAAGAGAAATTAAATATTTTAATTTATATATTTTATTAAATATTTAAATTTTTTTAGCAGATTGGTTTTAGAATATTTCACTCAACAGAATTTTATTAATATTCAATAAATAGTTGTAGAGATTATTTTTTGCATAATTTTGAGATATTTTAATTTTTTATTGTATTATTGTTTATGGATTAATAAATAAAAACTTAATACAGCTAATTTATAGTGTAGAGATCTAAGTTTCATTTTTATATAACTTTATATTAAAAATTTTAGTTTTTATTTCAATTTTAATAATCTTTCAAATATTATCCTTTCAAGTTCTACATTCATACTTTTATATTAGGAGTTTCGTCAATGCAAAAAATATTGAATATTGATTAAAATTAAATCTATTTTACATTTTTTATATATTTTTCCTTATTCTATTAGTTTAATTCAAATTTTAAATTTTAAATAAAAAATTAAATCAAATTGAATAAAAATGTTATTATATTTAAATAAAAAATTATATTTTTAATATTAAATAATAACTTATCAATATAAATATATTTTCATAAAATTTATTTTCTTATTATATTATTTATAATCATATACAAATATTCTTTCTATAATTATTTTTCGTGTCATTTTATTTTCTATGTAATTTTTTAAATTATTTAAATATTTATTTAAAATATATTTTATTATTATTTTTTACTATAATTTTCTCTCTCTTTTCTTTATCAGTTTTTTTTTTCTTTCATAAATTTTTTTCTTTAAGTTTAATACCTTTTACTTTTTCTTATTTAAATTTTAAAAAGAATATTTTATTTATACTAATTAAAATAAATACAAAAAAATAAAATAAAAAATATAAGCATAAGTTATGTTTATATTTTTTTTAATATTTATAATATATTTATATTTATAAAATATGATAGTATAAGATTATATAATTTATTTATAAATATATAAAAAATTGAAATTATAAATAAAATTATAATTATAAAAATAAAAGTCATAATATATCTTTTTATTTAATAATTTTTCAAAAAATTATTTTATAATTTTTTATAAATATATTTAAAATTTTTATAATAATAAAAATCGTATAACCGATCCAAATTAAATTGCAAATATTTGTTTATTTGATTTGAAATTTATATTAAATTAAAATTGAACTAAAATGAAATTACATTTGATTTTTTATTTGGTTCAAGTAAATAGAAATGGAGAACACTTTTATTCTATATTCAAGTTGTGTAATATATTGTCTTAATTTAGTTTTATATTTTACATTTTTTTTTTAATTTATTACAATGTAATTTACATTGTCTATTATTTATAATTATTTTTTTATGACTTTTTAGATTTTTAGGATTGGTTTTTTAATTGAATTTTTAAATTACTGATTAGAATTTAGTTTATTAATATTCTAAATATTTATAATTTAATATATTTATGTGTAATTAAGATTATTTACTTGAATTTAATCAATCACATCATAAATAAACTTTATTTTTATACAATTTTTTTAATTGTTGAATCATATTTTTCTAAACTAAATTATATGTAGTTATTCAATAATATTTAATAATTGAATTGTAAATGTATATAAATTTAATAGATTTAAATTTGTTGTTACACCTAAGAATCAATAATATTCTGCATGATAAAAATTAGAAAATTAACAATTATTTTTAAATATATTTTAATTATATTATTTTTTTCTAGATAATAATCAAAACAAATTTAACAAAACCCTCAAAACCAGACTCTTAAATATTGAAATCAATTTTAAAATAATCTTCTAAGTTCTTTTAAAATATAACCTAATTTTTACCTCAATTACTACATTAATTTTGCACAAAAAAAAATTAGATACATTTAGGTAACAAAATGCAACTCGATCAAAATAGTGCCATTATTAAAGAATAATTGGTGATTATTTTATTTTGAGAAGACTATTTTTAAGGATAGCTAGAACTAAGATAGATATACATGCTAGCACACTTATAATGGAATTTAGAGATAATATGATAAAATTTAATATTCTTGATACAATTAGATATTCATAAAAGGATCATTCTATCTTTTGCATTGACATTGTGGATGACTTTATTGTTAATATGTCTACTTAGTTAATCCTTATAATAACACTATGTTTGAAGAGAACATTTAAAATTAAAATTAAAAAATTCTCAATTGTAGTTCAATCATTTGAAAGAAAATATCTCAAAATGGGACCTAAGATTAATCTAGTGCATCATCACCTTTGAGTGAAAGTTAAATTTGTTCAATAAATTTGTTCTAGAGGCATGTGTGAAAAATGACTGTAAGCTAAAATTGACTTTATTCATAAAAAATTATGTATAAGAGTTTACACTAGATATTTTTGAAAAAGTTTATATATATGTTGAGCAAAAGCTAAATTCATTTAACAAGAAAAAAATTAAAAATTATAAAGTTAATTTAATGCTTAAATGTTGTTGAGTAAAAACTGAATTCGCTTTGAGAAATTTATTAAGGTAAAGCATATGCTAATATTTTTTATGTTATTCGAAGATCTTATAAAAGGTATAACCTAGAATTTTTCTTGAATTTGTAAGCTCTTTGCATGCACAGATTGACTATAACAATCCATCTAACTCCTACTAAAATTATATTTTCGATTATTGAATAATATGCATGAGATTGATTATGGTTAATTGAATTTTGTATTCAATTTTCAACTGGGAGCTTCAAAGATAATAAAAAATGTTGTATAGTCCAAAATCATGTTGGTATTCTTGATGATAAATTATGAGTAAAATGTTTCAATGCAACTTTTTATCATTTCTACACTCTTCAATCCAGATTATGCAAAGACTCATTAATTAATAGATTAATGTTAGAATCCGAATAATTTATTGAACATCACTCACATAATGTTTTGATGATAATAAATAAAAATAATTTTTTAATAAATTATAAGTTAATAGAAAAACGTTTATATAATAATTATCTTATAATTGATTATAATCCTAAATAAAATGTCATTTATATAACATTATATATATATATATATATATATATATATATAAACAACATATTGTATAACGATTAGTTGGTTTAATAAGGAAATCAAATATTGAATTTGTTCATATATCTTTTTATAAACCCTATTCTTAAATATTTTTGAGATTTATAATTAGTTTCTCTTATAAAAATCAAGTATTCAATGTGCTATTATTTGAAAGAATAAAATAAAATATTATATACAAATTTAAATTAGAAGTTTAAAAATTAAATAGATATTGAAATATGGTATAAATATATAATCAACCGATAATATAATATAATTAATATATTATCTTGTAATGTAATATAAAATTATATTATGGATTATATGAAAATTAAATTAGAATTAAATCTCTCTTATTCAAAAGAATCAAATATATCATCAGTAAATAAACGAAAATATTTCGTCTATTATAAAAGTAATATTTCGTATTTGTATTAAAATATCTAAAAAATATTAAAATTTAAGATTTTTTTACAACCATTATATTTTTTAAAGCTTATAAAAACAAAGTATGATAAAGGCAAAAACAACAACACAATAATTACAACAATTATAATTATACACAAATTGTGAGAAAGTTTAAAGAATAAGATATTATTATATTCTTTCGTAATGAAATTAAAATCTTAATCAAAAATATCTTATTATATATTTATATGTGAAAAATACATTAATAAAGTATAAATAGCCTGAGTTTATTTTAGTTTATTAAGTCAATTTATTAAACTTAGTTAGTAGCACATATCTTATAAATGTGTGAATAATTTCTTTATATATATATATATATATATATATATATATATATAAACAGTAACTATTTTTTTTCATTGAAAACAATAATTTATATATGTACTAAAATTTGAATTCAATATCTTTCATGATTATCTAAGATTCTAGTGTCAACGTTAAGTTATTGGGTAAAGATAATTTAGACACATAATACTCCTATTACAAAAATGTTGAGTGTAAAATCATGCATGGACCATGCCTGTAATCGACATGTTTGGATGCTCTCCAAACTTAACTTTATAATGAACAGTTTTTTTTTTTTTTTTTTTTAAATTATGTTTAGTCATAGTTTATTATATTTAAAATGTTTTTCAGAACATGTTTGACTAAGAAAAAAAGCACAACTTTTGGTTTAAGGGATAATTTTAGATTAATACTGTAAACTTATTATTATCAAGATAAAGTTTTCAAGCACATTACCTGACTTCAAACCTAATTTAAAAAATTCAACACTATTCAAAGATCAAGTTGAAAACTCGTCCTAAGCACCAAAGTGTTCTTCAACCTTCTACGTTCTTCAACCTTCTACTTGTGCCATTTTTTCTACTTTCAAAGTGTGAACAGCCATCTTTCATTTCTTTTTATCATTATTCCGTCCCCACTTGTTTGTCTCTATCAGGTATGCAACAAGTTGGTCAATGGTCAATGTGGTAAAAATAGCCGTTTTTTTGCGAAAGGTATTTTTGAAATAATAAAAGCAATGGCTTTGACCATTTTGTTGTCAATTGGGTCCTGCAATTTGGAAAGTTCTTCGAACAAGGAGCACCAATGTTCCCTTATTAGCCTCTTTAGGCTCATTTGCTGTATACTACTAGTCTTGTTGGTCATTATAGTTTAGGGTTTGGACCCAACTCAATC
Organism: Macrotyloma uniflorum; assembly: GCA_016859785.1. NCBI lineage: Eukaryota > Viridiplantae > Streptophyta > Magnoliopsida > Fabales > Fabaceae > Macrotyloma > Macrotyloma uniflorum. The sequence continues at coordinate 1,583,727 of BDMB01000027.1, forward strand.
AATGAACATCCATCAAGATTCCTTTCTTTCCAAGCATAGTTGCATGATTACTCTTATAATTATCACAACAATAGGAAACAACCAATGCAGGACTTAAAGTTGGCTACTTGTCACTACAGAAAACATTGGAGATATGAACAATTTTTCTACTTTTTAGGTATCTTTTAGTAAGTCAAAGCCTTACATTGACTGCATAATTCTCACTTAAAGTAAGCACAATTATGTATAATTTGTATAGGTACTAAGCTTATTTTACCACATTAAACTATTTTCCACTTGAAAATAATAATAATGATGATAAGAATGCATACTCAGAATAAAAAGAAAGTTATATACATTAGGAAGAGCCTCTACTCAAGGTTGTATTTAAGGTCATCTTTTCCTTCTTTGCACTCTATCAACCACCTTCTATTTCTTTTCCTTAAAATGATAGCTAATGCATTGATTTTAATGTAGCAAATATTAAAGGAAGTTGGTTTGATATCATTAAAACCAAAAATAAATAAAAAAATCTTCTCTCTATTATCCTTAAATACAATTCATAATGAATACAAAACAGATATTATTATTTGATATTCTAGGTAAATAAATACAAGTACTTTAATCACTCATTTGTTAATACGATGGATATAAATATTATGCTATCCATTTACTGTTAGTGATTTTTATTTGAAATTTTTATAAAACCAAGTGTTCAGAGAAAAAATATTGGTGAACAAAATATTAATAATTAAAAAATTATTTAAATTTGACTTTATAGATTTAAGTTTTATATTTATGGAATTAAACTTTTTTTAAAATAATTAATTGTATTTATACTTGTACTTTATTCGACAACTTATTTAAATTTATTTTTTAGAAAGATTAATTTATCTATACTAATATTTTATGATATAATTTTATTTGAATTATATTTTAAGATAAAATTTTTATTTAAATTTATATTTTAAAGAATTGTCTTTAAATAATTTTATTTAAAATAAAAAAAAAAATCATTAGATATTCACATATATTTGCAGGTATAGATTAATCTATGATTTTCTTTAAAATAAATATCCGACAAATAACTCAACATATAGTTTTTGAATAACACAGATAACGTATAATTTGCAGAGAATGCATGCAGACATGTCCTAATTGCCTAAACGAAAATACCCTCATATTAAACAAGTCAGCAACATGAAGAAGGAAACTAATTTTAACTCTTCTCATCTATTTGTTAGTCTATTGAGAAAAACTTATATTATGCATAAGGAAGAAAATAAAAGGTTATATGTGAACAAACTTCTCTTTAAGTATTTCTAAAAATAATAAAATTCATAAATTAAAATTAATCTACATAAATTAAATTGTAAAAACTACTCTATATCAGTTTCTCTAAATCTTTATTACTTTACAAAAACCTTTTTTTTTTTTTTTATATTAGAAGAGTTTATGGAAAAATCCATTGCAGATACTCTTAGGGAGTATTAGACCCAGATTGCTTTGGAAGAAATTTGGTTTGCTTTGTATTTACCATTTTCACCAGTAACTTATTCATCATGATGACTAAAACCTCAAGACTTCAATGTATCCAGAGTTAGCAAACTAGCCAAATTGTAATTTTCTATTGCCCGATGTCAACAGCCACTCATTTTGTATACTGTACTGTACAAAGCCTGTAGAAAGAATATATACAAGTGATGTGTAGTTTCAAAACCATTTCAAGCACACACACATGACTACCACTATGAGTGAACTGCTGCCAGGAATCACCAATAATCTAGCAATGCAAACTTCACCTGTAATCCAATCTTACCACCATCAGTCACAAGCTTAGCAGCAGTTACCAACCAATGACCAGGAGTATCATGTGGGCCTCGCACAACCTCAGCTGTCTCCACGTATTTAAGTAGTTTACCAGAGCGAACTGGCACAGGTGGACCGTCTGGATAAACTCCAGAGTTGAGTGCAGTTGGAGCCTGCTTTGGAGGACCAGTGTTGCCATGCTGTGTGAATGAAAATGTTGTGCTCAAATTTGTGAGAAAAGATGTTTTTCTTGAAGCCTCTGGTGCAGCAGTCCACTCTGACTTCCGGATACTGCAATTGGGTATATGAGTGAAGAGAAGACGCAGGTGAAGTACATTCCTTGGCCAACTCCCTTTGCTAAGCAGTTGTGCACCTGTAACAATATAAACACCTCCAGGACTATTCAACCAGTTAGGGTCATGTTTAACCACTGCTGTGCACACATTTGAGAATCTCTTCCATCTTATTCGTTCCAGAAATTGATCACTGGAATCGTTATCATCAGATCCTCGCCACATAGCTGGTATGCTTGAGGTTCCAGAAGAGAGGATCATTTTATTTGGGAGGCTTGAAAGATGATGTATATGCAAAGCAAGTCTATCACATTTCCTTCCCTCCAAGTACAAGCGCATGCCAACCACGGGTTTTTGTTCACTTACCACCTGACATTTTGTATAAATACCGCAGTTAACAAGAGAAAATTGTTTGAACTAAAAGAATAAAGGATTAAAGACTCGAGATAGTTTCCAGGCACAGTTAAGATGAGAGAACAAGTGAAAATCCATGCAAAGCTATGCAGCACATATTATGAAGTAAACAGAAAGAATTACTCAAGTGGCCAGGACCTTGCATGACACTGCTTAGATATTATGACATGTCGGAACTCACACTTCTTCGTATACATCGTAACCGAGGTCACCAGACACTCACGTGAGCCACTAAGACAATATAAATCATCCGAACTTCACACTTCTTTGTATACATCACATTCTGCCACTTCTATTGTAGTCAGAGGCTTGCAAGATATTTTCGAAATGAGACTAGATGGAAGGCTAAATAGAATGTAAGAATTAACTAGTTGGCAGTCCTTGAGATTCTTCGAAGGAAGTAGCTTGGGCTTCTGTAAATTGAACATCTTAATGTATGTCTGGTTAAGGTATTTTGTATAGAAAAATGCATTCTTATTTTTGCTAACTTTCTGAGAGAGCTTTTGAAATATAAGTGAATATTTTTCCTAAAAAAGTATTATCAAAGACATAATTAATCTTTTGTTTGCTATCAATATCTAAGATTTTATCATTGTCTACTTTTCTAATGTTTACATCTATGTTCTGTGAGGTAAGTCTTGTTGGTACTTCTGCCTCTAAATGTTAAAATTTCCTAGGAGCTTAAGGATGTCTTTTGCCTTTGACTACCTAGGCCACTTCTTTGGAAAGATAAATGTTGATGGAAAAACCAAATTCTACCAGTTAATCATACAGAATACAGTGCACACTTGGAAACTTCTATACTCTATAGTTATGGATATAGATGCAACCGAACCATTCATGTGTATTCCTTAATAGCTTAAGCTTTGAGAATACTCAGTTCACAAGAGGGAAATTATTTGGTCCAACTACTTTACTATTGTCAATCCTCTTAAATGCTTTTTTTTACCCTAAACTACAGATTACTAGCGAGAAAAAGTAATAAAACTGTATGTATAGCATAACTGCAGACCCTAAGCTACGAGTAGCCGAATCAACAAAATAGACATGTCAAAATAACCAGCCTTACAACTTTGTAGTGTTTTCAAAGTTTTCCTTTGTATTTCTGAAGACAATTGTTAGAAAACATGTAAAATATACTTAGATTATCTTAAAATGTCTTTCTAAATATGTTTCCTATACATTCTAGTGTTATGGTTAGTAGGTTTGGGCTAATACTAATAGTACTAGTACTTGACCCAATTAACTAAACAAATGGATGTATTAAGTTTAAGTAAAAACTTTGAGTTTGGTGACTAAGTTGAAGGATTAGCGACAAATCAAATCATGGAAAATGATACTGCTTTGGTAAACATACTAAGAAGGAATATAATGAATTTCGTGTATTGTGTACACATGAGTATTCTTATTTACAATGATGAAGAGATACAATAATAAGGAAAAACTTCAATACCTAATAATGGAAAATATTTGATAACATCTCTCCCTATCAAATCAAATTATATCTTTCTATTCAATGTAATCAAATCAATATATATATATATATAACATAGTCAAATATATCTTCAATACTCTTCCTCAATCTAGAGCATATGCATCATATGAGATAAGCTTGCTACAAATATCTGTAACACAAGACTCCTTGAGAGAATCATGTTAGTGAGTTGGTTGCTGGAGTTAATAAGTAAATAATGACAAATGATAACTTTAACAGTCCCCCCTCAAGCTATAATATATGTATCATATAAATTAAGCTTGTTACAAATATCGAAAGGCATGTCAAAAAAACACCGACAATGAAAATATTACATGCCAAATAAACATCAATGGCAAACAGTACCCGCAGAAAATATGTTGGTGATGAACAATACCTACTAGAGAACGGTGAACAATACCGGTTGGAAAAACGTTGATGGTGAATCATACCATCGAAAAATGTCAACAGTAACCAATATTCATCTAAAATTGTTGTTGATGAACAGTACTTATAGGAAACATCTAAGACGAATAGTATCTAGGAAAAAACATTGGTGGCGAACAGTACCCTAGGAAAAACATTGGTGATGAAACATAACCCATTTGGAAAACATTGGTTGTGAGCAGTATCTACTGGAAAAATGTTGGTAACGGACAATACCTACTAGAAAAACATCAGTGGTAGATAGTACCCACCGGAAAAACATTGACGATGAACAGCACTCGCCAAAAATGTCGGCATTGAATAATACCTTGTCAGAAAAACGCTAGCTATGAACAGTGACAGTAGGGAAAAAAAATCAAAATACATATTTGGTTTCTAAAAAAATTTACACCTATGAGCAATGGGCCCATAGGGAAAACACATTTGGGTTCCCTTCTCATTAGGTTCTTAATAATATTATGTTGATTGAAAGGATTAATGACAAAACAAGTTGCAGAGGACAGTACTACTCCAATACCATGTTGAGAAGAAAGAAACCAAGAAGGAATATAATAAAGTCTATGTATTATGTACAGACAAGAGTATTCATATTTATAATGAATGAGAGATACAATAATAAGGAACAAAATCAATATCTAATAATAAAATATTTGGTAAAATATTTAGATATTTTCCTATCAAATCATATCATATCTCCCTACTTAATGTAATTAAATCATATATCTAACATAATCAAATATATCTCTAACAACAACTATGATTGGAAAGGAATTCTAGTATCTTCAAATAAAGTTTTAGATATCACCTCTTTCCTACCATATACCTTGTTCTGCGCCTGAAGCTTGGGATTCATCAAAACATTTTTAACAGGATTTACGTCCTAATCCTACTTAATACCATTTATTTCACAGTCCTAGAGGTCCTCTTCCCTAACAATACATATGAGATAAGGTGTACAAGAAAATTCAAGAAGCTTAACAAACTAATAGCTAATGTATCCAATAAAAGAATTAGGAAGGATGAAAACAAAATCTGGTCAAAGAACACCCCAAATTTTATAACCCAGCTAACTTTGTCACAAGCCAGAAGTGAAAGGAGAAAGTCCTGACAGAGTTTGGTTAACAGTACCTGTGTAGAGATGATATGAAGCTTCGGACCCATGAAACTAAATTGCAGGGAAGGGGAAGCAGTCTTTCTCCGCTGATGCCTGAGTGGCAGCTCGCAAAACATGGGTGCCCATTGCCTTGGAATTTGAAACTCCAAAAAGTATTGTAAATCATCGGGAGAAGGCTTATCTGCAGAAAGTAAGTGAATCAATGAAGTACTGTCTACCTCAACAATAAAGAAATTAGACAGTGATCTATGCAAGGTAAAAATATATAAATAGTTTATAGCCATAAAATGGATTTGGATATGTAGTAGATTCTCGAAACAATGTTTAATCAGATTAGCACATACAGCGTAGATACAGATTGATTGCATGACTAAGATATCCACTTCCCGGAATTCCTGTCAGAAGTGAGGAAATAGGAACAAACTTGAAGAGGATTGCTTCAGGGTTAGAAGGCACTGTCTGAAGCCAATTTGGGTGACTGTGTTTGAACATATCTCCTCCTCTTTTTGAACAAATAATAGTCAGGCCCTGTTCCAAGATAAAACAATATAGTCACAACACTAGAACATCTTTTTATTTCAAATGAAAATTATTTCTCTTTTGTGGCTTACATCCTTGCTTGATGTTTCTGAAATACTTGTGAACTGCATTGTGTTTGATTGCATCACACGGTTAAAGACCTCAGGGACCTACATGAATAGAGAGATTGTATCAACACAAAAGTAACAAATATGTTTAAGTTACAGAAAATATAGCACTATACCTTCTGTTTTCCATCTGCCATCTTTCCCTGTAGTAAAGAAGGGCTTCTCACATCTGAGAATAGAAAATCTCCAAGATCCTCTAAATGTCTCCTGAGATCGCCAGGAGGAATCTTTGAAGAATGTTTTTGTTTGACACAGATTACATCTTGACCTCCTACAGCCATACCCACTATTATGTGTGTACCATATGTCTGTATGAACCTGCCTAACAAAATTGATTAGCATCATATACTTATGAACACACTAACCGAGAACCATTCAAATTGTTAACACAGTTATTCGGCCAAACAGTTTCACCCATAAAACATTAAAACATGAACCCAGAAACTAACATCGACTGAAACAGGTGCTACCAAGGAGAGTAGGAGACAAGACTGTCTAAAAGGTAATTCGAGCCTCATGCGAAGAAGATAAGAAAATACTACATTCTTCAATCAACTTGGTTACCAAACATATCAAATTTTGTAGGGATGATCAAAATAATGAAAGCACAAAAACTAGCAACCAATTGAATATATCAAATTCAATCTCATTAGAACTTATAGAAAGTGAGAATAGATTATTTTACACAGGGAAAACAATGATACCACATCTGTCTATGTGCCAAAGATTGTTATAGCAGCTAGTGTTTACCTAGACAATGAGGCTGGATCCCACTGAGCCGGAACAGACTTCTTTACCTCTTCTTGCAGTACGAGTGGAGAAGCAGTGAGGTGCAAATAGTAGAGTGAAATGAAATACCCATCAAAAGCAAGGTATTTAGTGTCAGCAGCATCACGAAACCAATCACCACTCAAATCAAAAAGCGCATTAAAATACCCAGAAGGAACTTTCCCTTGCACTGCCGATTTCTGATTAAGCAACTCAGACATCTGCAACAAGGAGAGAACCACATAATTAACTAAAATTGCACCAAAACAACACAGATCTTAATTCAAAACTGAAATCTGCTTCTTATAATAGTAACATAAGGAGGAAAAGGAAAAGGGACCTGGTTAAATTCAAGTACATCAGACTTGAAGCGAATTCTATCCCCTTTATCGCACCGAATATTCTCAGAAACTTCTTTAATGGTAACTCCTCCAGTTCCAGGAATCAAGATATCCCTCTTGTTCTGTTCATCAAGCACCACCAACCTCCCTCCACGAATCCCCTTTGCAAACCTCAACCGAAAATCACTGGCCATATCGAACCCCTTCCCCAGACACTCCAATGCCACCATCTCAACACCCTTCTCCACCGCCATCTTCCCAACCCAAAATCAGTTCACTGATTCCAAGAGAGAAAGAGAAAGGTGTTGGCTTTGTTTTAAGGCTACGGAGCCAACCAACCCCAATTCAAACGGGTTAGCTATGCCATGTGGGGCGTGGGCCAAAACAGAAAAGGTGTTGTCTTTGGTGGTTATTCGGAAATGAGTATTGCTAGATGCGGATGGAAGGTTCGGGGAAGACGATGGGATCAGTGAACGTTACGCAGCTTTTAATGAGGGAGATAAAAAAAAGAAGTACTTAGGTTTGATTAGGGTGAAGAGGGATGGAAGAAGTGTAGAGAGGAAGTAGCTAATTAGCTAGCTGCTATGCAATGGAAGTGCGAAGAAAGGGTTGAATTGAATGTAATTGTTGGAGTTTGACTGTGTCAGTTGTATTATTGTGAAAATAGCAACGAGATGGGGAAAGAATTATATTTATGTATGTTTGAAAAGAATGGGTAACGCTCTGTCAACTCAAGCTTGTGATGCATTTTGCCGTTACTTTACTCTTCTCTCTTTCATTGGACTTTACCTACTACTCATACTTTATTATTGCACCAGTTTGGACTATTCTCTCATTACCAAGATCCACCAACGGAAGGGAAAAGGGGACCAGTCTCCCATGTTTCTTCATCTGTCTGTTCAAGAACACGGGACACACATTTGAAAAATCCACCTTTTTTTATTTTTCAAGCACTCATTTATGTAATACCCTTCAAAGTTATGTATTTGTGTAACTTTCAGCTTAATTGAACGCACTATTTTTTTTCTTACATAAATAATACTTGATACGAGGTGAAGAGATATATCTGATAGTAATTCTTGATATTCATCTTTGGATGTTGAAATAAATGATAGGGATACTTGCGAAGACACTCCGACGTTCATATTATCTAGACAAATTCTCGAGATTATGTTACAAGGACTTTGAAGACTAGGCCAAACCGCTATCTTATACGAGTCGAAGAGATATATATCGGATAGTGATTCTTGATCTTCGTCCTTGGATGTTGAACTGAATAATAGGGGTACTTGCGAAGACACTCCGACGCTCATATTATTTAAACAAATTCTCGAAGATAGCGGTCCTACTGAGGATCGATAACTTGTTAGTTAGAATACGACATGTTCTCGGATAAAGATTCTTTATTCGATACATAATATTGGACAATGTTTATTAAACACAAATACAATATATTCAACAAAAAATTATCATATTAGTATTTTAAAAAAAATTGAATGTAATGTATATTTTTGTTTTACATAAAATTCCCAATGCAATCATAATCTCTTAACTGTTATTTACTACATTACTTCTACTTCTGTTTGTATATTATAAGAAGTGTAAAAACTTCTAGAAATATCACGTCATTCATTAAATATATCTATATATATCGTATTTTTTTTACCACATCATGTTGGAAAGTCAAAATTGGACTTTTTTTTCTTTCAATATTTAATGCAGCATCTTAAATTTAAAACTTAAAACTTCTAATTAGACTTGAGTAGCTATTGAAATGGTTAAAAATCAAATACAGACCGTAAATAATTTGGTCTCTTTAAGACATTTTAGTGTCTGAATTATGTATGAATGTATGATAATATCCATACAATACCAGAATATCGGAGACAGAAACATAATCAACATTTAGAGAATATACAAGATTTTTGGGAAAGAATTTATGATAAATTTTTCAACAAAAAAAATGTTCTCGTAAAATGTAAAGCTTAACCTTTTTTAATTAATATACTTTTTTTTACTAAAATATTAGCATGTATATTTCTTATAAATTAGAGAATTGTAACGAGGTTAAGAAATATTAAATACATATTAAAACTAATAAATACAATAAATTAAATACAACATTAAATATTTTTTTAGAAATAATTATTATTAATAATAATTCTATTATATGCAAATGATAAAATTATCCATTACACCACATCATTTAACATTTAAGAAGATTCTTAATCATCATTTCTTTTAAAACAAAATAATTAAAACAAATGTTATCTTATATATTTAATTATATTTTTAATTCTTAAAATTTGGATATTTTTTAGTCTCTTAAATAAAAAAAATATTAAAATTTAATAAAATATCATTTTATTTTCTAAGTATTAATTTTAAAAGACTAAAAATATTTAAAATGTTATTTTAGTTCCTCAAATTTTATATTTAAGGATTAACCTTATATTTTCTTAATTTTCAGGAACTAAATTAAATATTTTTAAATTTGAAGAACAAAAATCAAAATTATTTACAATAATTAAAAATGTAATTAAATTTATCTTATATTATATAAACAAAAGATTTACTCAGACAAAAATAAATTTGGTAAAATTAAAACTTAAAATATTCATAGTATCAAATAATAAAAAGTTAAGATGAGATTCCATTGGAGGTTAGAGTGAAAATCAATGTAGTTAAGAATTAAGGGTGACTCTTATACTAGAGAGGATCTTATTCATGTGAAACTTGGAGTAGGTGCCTTTTACACTTGTACCCTCCCTACTCGAGGATGGATATTTGGACATTTGGATTGTAGGCAGTGGCGGATCTAGGACCCTAAGTTAGTGGGGCGATTTAAATATCTTAATGGGGACAATGGACAACATGTTTCAAATCTTTGGAAAAGAGCTAGTTAAATAAATAAAAAAAACATGGTTTATTAAATATGAGGGGGTATATTTGTACCCCTTAGAATCTAAGTGCGTCCGCCACTGATTGTAGGGTAACTATTTGTGGAATTGGACACTTGAATTATTTAAATTGAGTTTCCTTAATAAGATCTGCACTCTCATACGATGGTGTCTTGTACCCTTACTAATTGTTGGAGATATGGAAGAAAAATAAAATAATATAGGAGCAAAGGATGGAAATTGTAAGGTGAAAAGAATAAAGGAAAGAAGTTGTCTTATTCAAAATAATAATAATAATATATTTATAAGAATTTAAATAAAATATAAAGCAACTACATAATCAAATTTATTTGGAGTAAGATGTAAATAAAAAAACTAATTTGTTCCTAAAGTATAAGAATTCCTAATTGACTATGACGTTTAGTACTTTAGGAATAACAAACCCAATAAGTTTATTTTTTCCCTTTACTGTATCTTTCTCAAGAAGTAAAGTTTGATATTGAAATGTTTAATTTTCTCATGCCACGGTGAAATTATTTGCAATTGCAATTACTACTTGGTTGTCAATAAAAACCTTAGCTTTAGTTTTATTCTTCTACTGAATATGTAAATCACATACAATTTTTTTCAGGCATAAAACTTGATTTATAACTGTTGTTCTTATGAATTCAGTGGATTGTGCATCATGAGAAAATTCTTGAGTCTAGGCTAAAATAGCAACTTGAAGTATTTTTCATGTCATCAATGGATCTAACCCAATCAATATTAGAAAATCCACATAATCTGAATTTATTACACTTCTCAAATATGACACCGTAATTAACCGTGCCTTTTATATACCTTAGTACTTTTTTGGTTGGTCTTAAATGCATTTTACTAACATAATTCATAAATCGAGATAAGAGACTTGCAACAAGTAGAATGGTCAGCCTTGTTGTAGTAAGATACATTAGACATCCAATTAAGCTCCTATAGTATCTTTCATCAAATTTATCAACACCATTTTCTTTGGTGAATTTCTCCCTTTGATTCATTGGTGTGTTAACTGTTTTGCACTCTTCCATTTGAAATTCTTCAATATTTCTTTTGACAAATGATCACTTCATCTTTACATTGTTGGATCTCAATTTCAAGAAAATAGGTCATGAGATCAAGACCTGTCATTTCAAAAGCTTGCATCATTTATTGCTTGAACTCCTTGACCAACTTTGTATATTTTCCAATCACTAAAAGATCATCAACATAGAGGGAAACTATGAGAAGCTTATTTCCCTTATGTTTCACATAAAGAGTGGACTTAGATAAACTTTTTGTAAAGCCGTTTAATAGGTGATCATTTATCCTACTATACCAAATCCTTGGTGCTTGTTTTAGACCGTATAGGGCCTTTTTTAGTAGATAAAATTTATCTTCTTCACCATGCTTCACCATTTAAGAAAGCTGATTTAACATTTAATTGAATATTTTCCAATCCCTTTGTGCAGCTAGAGTTAACATCAATCTGATTATATCTAATCTAGAAATAGGAGCAAATGTATTAAAATAGTCAACACCAAAGATTTGTGCATATCCTTTAACGATGAGTCTAGTCTTGTATTTGTTGATTGAGTTATCTGTGTTAAGCTTTGTCCTAAAAACCATTTGACTTCAATGACTTTTCTATTTTTAGGCCTGTCAACTAACTCCCACGTTTTGTTTTTTTGTATCATAGACATCTCCTCCTCCATTGCATTTTTCCATTTTGAAAGTTTTAGTGCTTCCTCACAACTAGCAAGTTCACAAATTGCTACATTACATCTTTAATAGATGTCGAACAATAACCTTGTGCCCTTGATTGGAGGTTCATTTTCTAATTTATTCTGCAACAGCTCTATGGTTTGCTTTTTAGGAGGATTATCTTTTATATTTTGAAAGGATTCAGTTGTGTTTTATGAGTTCTTCCAATCCCATTACTAACCTTCATTAAAATGCACTTCTCTAATGATAATCATCTTTTCAGTTTACGGATGATACACTTTTTAACTTTTGATACTGAACTATAACCTAAAACGATATTCGAAATTGCCTTTTTTTTTTTTAATTTTTCATTCTTAACATAAGGAACATGTATAAACACAACCAAATATTTTAAGAAAGGTTAGAAAAGACTTATACCCATATCAAATCACAAATGGAATTTATTCTTTTAAGGCTAATTTTGAAAATAAAAAAACTATTGTATTAACCACTTTTTTTGAAAAAAAAAGAAACTATTGTTATTAACCACTTTTGCCCAAAATAAACACTCTTTCTCGTACACTTAATTCGTTTTCAAATAATTAAAAGATAATACAGATAAAAAAAAATCAAATTAATATAAAATTAATCCTAATTTTTTTTTATTAAATTAGTTTATGAGAATTAATGTTATTTACTTTATTTATATATATAAATAAATAAATAAAGTAAAACACTAAAATTAGTTCATTTTATATAAACTAAATTAATATATAAATTTTTTAAAGGGATAATCTTCACTATTTTTTTATGAATTAAAAAATATATTTTGAACATACATCTTATCTTAATATATGAAAATCCAAGATTTTTTTTTCCATTCAAATCCATGTACTATATCTTCTACATTTTTTTATTCATCTACTGCATATATTTCCTCCCACTTCTAATATAAATTTGTATTTTAAAATAAATATTTTTGGAAAACAAATTATCATTATGTTTCTTAATATTTTGAAACCCTTATAATTAAAATTTTCAGTTTCTTTTATTTAATATGTTTGTCTTTTCAATCATCTTTATATATCATATGCTTGATTAAATTTTCATGATACATATCAAACTTTGAATTTTGTAGATAGAAGATCATAGAATTATATAAATTAGTTACAATGTTACTATTTTTTTTACATATATATAATAAAATAATCATGCAACTGCAAAATGAATTCTTGAATCATTAATATTTATGCTACGTCAGTCCATCCATACTATACTATGCTTACAAAATATTAATGTTGTTTATAATTTAATATTTAGAATTTTATCAAAAATAAAAATTTATTACTAATTATAAATATTGAAAATTAAATCATTCTTATGGATAAATAAACAAATAAGTAACTAAAGAGAATGATTCTTATATTGAAATTTAATTAATATTTTTTATTTTTAAAATATTTTAATTTTAATAAAATTATATTTACAAAAAATATAAATATTGAGTTACAATATCATGTATTTATATTATTTTGAATTAAAATATTATTATATATTATCAATAATTCAATTAGTTATATTTTTATGGAAAAATAATTAACTTTTGATTAATTTATATTAATAAATATTATTATTATAATAATCAAATTTAAATTAAAAATATATATAAAATAATGAATGGTTTAAAATTGGTGTTTATGCTTCTTGATAAGTTTGAGTTAGGTCTATTAAGTTTTTTAATGATTTTATTTTAGACTTTTGAATTTCTAAATTATTTCAGTTATTGCAAATATGAAAACTTGTGCTATTTTGATTAATACCTTTAAATGATATAAAATAAGTCTTATCCTATTTAATTAGGACTGTTGAAATTTTGTAAGGATGACAACAAAAATCAGTTATTAGGATTTTTTCAGAACTTATAATATATATATTAATACTAAAATATGTAAACTTCGATGAATTTTTCTTTTTAACATATCAATGGAATTTACTTTATTTTTAATTTTTATCAAACAATCTTACTCAAATTCTTAATATTTTTCTAAATCCTCTTTTTTTCTCTTCGTGAGAATTTTCTTTCTCCCCATAAATCTAATCTATTCTCTCTTTTTTTTCTTTAAATTATAAAAAATATGATTTTGATAATTTTGTGATTGAATAACTAGATAAATTTTTAACTTTTGTATTTATAAAGATGGATTATCTTTATAATTTTTTTTCATTTTTTTTTATGGTTGACTTTTTTTTTTTTTCTAATGAACTGTATTGGAGGTGTTTTGAATTGTATTTTAACATTCGAATCAGTATATCATCTAAGTTAAGAAATGATACTTTATCTTGAGTAAATTAGTTTATTTATAATATAAAATATACAAAATATCATTATGATGGTATATTTTCTTTTGTGTACAAATTTTTCATCTTTAATAAAATCTTTTTTTAATATTTTCACAGGTTATTTTGACCTACCAAAATCTTTGCCCAAAAATATTCCGCACAAAATACACTAATCGTGTAATTTATAATTGCAGTCACAAAATTTATGATTTGTTGATGTAGGATACCCACATATAATTGATTATGTGGCGAGTAAAAATAAAGATGCTTGTTTGATTTTGGAAGCCATTACATTAGTTTGCTTACATTTTTTTAAAATTATAATAATATTATAATTAAAGATACAAATTTTATTTATAATAATTTTTCTTTCTTTTATTTTCTCTTGATTTTAATCAAACACACATTCTTTATTAATTTTTTCTAATTATATATTATTATTACTATTAGTAATTTATATTAGATTAGGCTTGTGTTCCATATTTTAAATTTAATATCCAATTTATAAAAGAATTTGAATCAAATTTGATCAATTAAAAAAAATCAACTTGGATTGAATCTGATTGAATTAAGGATCACCCACCCAATCTAAATAACATTACTTTTTTTCCCCCTTCATTTACTATCACCCATCAAAATAAAAGTTTAAAGTCTTTATACATTAAAGCCTAAATTACAAAATTTTAAGATTACAAAATTTTAAGATTTCAGTAAAGTTATGGGTCCCTACAAATATAACTTGTGTTTCCTTATATTTTTTATAAAAATATTTGTTAATTTTAAATCCTGACATTTTTTTATTAGTTGAACGTTGAAAATAACGAATATTAATTCATATAAGGTAATTGTTTATGATTAGTTTAACGTTAAAAGTGAAAAATATTAATTATTATAATTAAAAGTAACAAAGAATATTTCAATTTAGGATAATTAATTTTTTATATAATTTAATTAAATAATATATTTATTATTTAATATAAATAATATAGTTATATATTATGTTTATCTTTTTAATTATTAATTTATCTTTATTATTTTATATTGATTATAATTTACTTAGAATCTTATAATTTATTTTCTATATATTATTTTGATATTATAATTTTGAATTATTATAAAAGGAATTTTTATTAGAGATAATTTATTTTCTAATATATCAAAAATGGGTATTTTATTCTAAATATAAAAATATAAAATATATTTTATATTTTTAAAAATTACTAATTAAAATATATTAAAATTATATGTAATGTTACAAAATAATTTTTTTTCTCTTTTTTGCAACGAAAAATGTATAAAGATTAAGATAGGATATGATAATATTTATAAGTACTTAAAAGCATATTTAATTTAACCATTTTATATTAATTTTAAATTATATAAAGAATAAAAAAGAGTAATATTTATTTTATAATATATATATATATATATATAAAATATGAATCCCAAAAATATATATTTTATATATACAATAGAATAATAATTTATCTAAAAAATATTAATATTCTTAAAGATATTATAAATATGAAAACTATAAACACAACAAACTTATTATTATAGATCAGTGTTTCATTTGAAAACAATAATACACTATAAAATTATATTATAACAAAATATATAAAAATTTAAAATTAATATAAAAATTTAATCTCTTCTAAATAACATTTGAATTTATACAATTATATATTTTCGTGTAAATAACATTTAAATTTATACAATTATATATTTTCGTGTGAAAACAAAACCATTGTAATAAAAAAAAATTACAAACACAAACACAAACCGTAAAAGTAAGTTAAAATAAATAAAATCAATTGTATAATTTCATCATTATAATTATATATTCAATCATAACTAAATATTCAAATTTTTATAATCAATTCAATCATGCATTCATACCCTGGTAAGTATAAAAAAATTTCTAATAATAAAGTCAATGATATTGGAAAAAAAAATTATAAATAATATATAAGTTCAAATTTCATCGAGAATATAAATAATATTATTTAGAATATAAATATATATTTTATTTTTTTAGTATATATATAATTAATTTATTTGACTTAAATAATATATTTAATTAGGTTTATAAAATAAAATAAATAATTTATAAAATAAAATAAAGTTAGGTGGAAAGATATTGTGAGATTATTAACATTTTATAAAAATAATGCAAGATTGTTGATATTCTAAAAAGATAATGTGAGGCAACTAATATTTTTAAATATATTATTAGTTAGATCTAATTTTCAGAAACCCGACTCTACTTATATCGATAGGGGTTAAACTCTCTATTTTTCATTCCAATTTTTTCCTAACATGTAGAGCGTAGCATATCAAGACGTTGTGTAGTGTAACATCTCAAGGTGTTGCAAAGTGTAGCATCTAGCGTAACTTCTAAGATGTTGTGTATCTTCATTCGAAGTGAGAAAGAGAGTGAAAAATGTCTTATATATGAGTAGTTATGAGAATTTTGATTAGAGAGACTACCTCTAAGCCTCAATAGGAGTTTGTTTGTTTTGGAGGCAACCATAAGCCCTCAATATAATTTTAGATGAAATATGATTCATAGTGTTTTTATTATATTTATAAAAATTTATATCATATTTATAGAAATTATGTTCATTAAGGTTTAAGTTTGAATTTATGATTAAGATATGTAAGAATATATTAGATTAACTTAGAGATATTTTTGATTTGAAATTACGATTCTATTTTGGCAAGTTTTGGTTATGAATTTGGGAAAAAGATCTGGATCAAAGTTGTAACCCTAAGATGTTAGCTAACCAATGATGTTAATTTCGTCCATAAATAGTTGATATAATGAAAGATAAGATTTTTTTTAATGATTAAAGGTTATGCTGTTAAGATTAAAACGAAAGTTTTAGTTTTTCCTTAATTTGAGCATAATAAAAGATTAATTTGAGCATAATAAAAAATTAAATTTTAAGGTCAGAATGAAAGTTGTAGATAATTTTGTTAACTTTAAAACAAGATAAAAATCAAATTAATAGGATAAGTATAAGATTAAATAGCTTTTGTTTTAATCTTGACAACATAACATTTAATCACTAAGAAAATCATAAATTTCGTTATATCAACTATTTATAAATGAAATTAATGGCATTGGTTAGCTAACATTTAGGGTTAGTTCAAAATCTTTTTTCCAAATTCATAATAAAATCAAAATATTTTTCCCAAATTCGTAACAAAATCAAGATATTTTTCCCAAATTCGTAACAAAAACTTTCTAATGAACCTAATTTCCATAAATATGATATAAATTTATAAAAATAGTAAAAACAACATAAATCATAATTCATACAAAATTATATTAAGGGTTTATGGTGGTCTTAAAACAAATAAATTTCTATTGATGGTTAAATATTACATCTCAATCCAAAATTCTCATAATTACCCATATGAGAGATTACTCACTCCTCCTCATAGCTTGAATGAAGATATATGACATCTTAAATGTTATGCCTCACAATGCCTTTGATGTTAGGCCCCATAACGTCTTTGAAATGCTACGCTTTGCATGTTATGTTCCCAACTCCTCATGTGTCACCTCCTTTAAGATTTTTCCCTTAAAAAAAGTTTGAATGAAAAATAAAGAAAGTTTAATGTCTATTTATATAGGTAGAGTTGGGTTTTTGAATATTAAATACAATTAATTATATATTTAAAAATATTAACAAGCTCACATTATCTTTTTACAATATCAACAACCTCATCTTATTTTAATAAAATATTAATAATATCATAATATCTTTTCACGTAATATTTTTTATTTAAAAATTATTTTATTTTATTTTTTAAACTTAATTAAATATATTATTTAAATTCAATAATTTAATTATATATATATTTTTTATAAAGAAATATAGAATGTTATATATAATTTTAATATATTATAAATATTAATTATAATATATTATTTTTTGTCTTTACATAAAATTCCTCTTTATGTTATATTAAAAAATTATTTTATAATGATTTAATACTATAAAATTATATTAAAAAAATAAATAAAATATAATATTTAAAATAGAAATAAAATATTAAAAGGAAATTATTGAATAATAGAATAAAACCAGCATATATAATTCCTTATTTATAATAAATAATAAATATTCTAATTAATTAAATTATTTTTGTCTAAAGTACATATTTATATTAATTTAAAATTTTTTTTTTTTATCTCAATCATACTTATTAAAAAAATTAACATTAAATTTATTATAATTAATGATAAAAACTAAAAAAACGATTTCAGAAATTTAAAAGTAATAATATTTTTACGTGACTAAAATTATACAAAATTCATATTTAAAAAATTAAATATGTGTTGGAATCAAATTTAAATAATAAAAAACTTTTAAAATATGTGATAAGTTATGTATTTTTATATTATCTTTTAAAATTTATAAAATTTAATATTAAAATAAAATTTTAAAATCTCAATTGAAACACTTTATAAAAAATACATAGAGTAGCTTTGTGACTAAGAATATATATATTTTCATTATTAGTTAAGATAGGTTTGAAAATATTTTGGCCAAATTAAAATTTTGTGCTCCTTTAATTTTTCATCCATAATTTTACTCTATCTTTTTTTTTTAGTCTTTAGATTTTAAAGAATCCACAATTTTAATTTGATCTTCAATTTTATATACATTTATTTTTTTAAAATTTTATATTACAATCAATTACATTATTTTAATGCTTTAAATAATATATATAGTTGAAAATTTAAAGTTTAAAATTAAGGTAATATTTTAACATTTTATAAAGATATACTATTTAATATTTGGTACAATTAAAATCGATTAATTTTATAAGCAAAATGTATCTATCAATTTTCATTTTATTTTTATTTTTTTATATCTACCCGTGAATCTGAATATAATAGGATGAAAGATTTGACCCGTTTTTCATATATGAGTCAACTCATTCCATTTTTTTTTTCTTGACTAGTCAATAATGGAGCAAACATGTTGACCTAATTTGTTTCTTCAAGATGTTAGTTCAATTATTATTTGTTTTTCAAAAGAAAAAACTAGAAAGGATCACAAGCCAAGCTAGAACAACTCGTTTTCAATCACTTTGACTTTTTGATAATGAACCCTCATCTGTTATAGGGTCTATTCTGTAGACCTTCAAGTCTCAAAGTTTGATGGAGAAAAAAAGGGTGATAAAGCTGGAGAACCTATCTCTATCATCACATAAGAACTATGCAAAATATTTACTTATATATATAACAAGTTCATAATAAGGGATCATAAAATACTTAGATCCACTCCTATTTACTTTTTCAATAAATATCAAAAGTTAATTGGTGGTATAAAAGTTTAATATTGAGATTTCACATTATTTAAAAATATAATTAAAATTATATATATATATATATATATATATATAAAAAGTAGTGCAAATTTTATCTCATTGAGTTGATTTTATGAAAATAAGTTAGGTTTAAAATCTACTACTAATATAATATCAAAGTCTAATCTAAAAAGATTCCCAAATTATTATTGGACAACTTATAAATTTCTAGTATCACATTTAAGTTTGAAAATTTCAATGTGTTAGAGATCTCACATTATATAAAATAATGTGAGTTATAAAAAATTATAATAGTATATATTTTTATAAAAGTTATCATTATAACAAAAATTATAAATATATAATGAAGTGGTTAAAAATAATTATTCTTATAAGTTAAGAGATTCCTATAAAATTGAGATGTGTACTATTTTTGAATTTGTGTTTTTTTTTTTGGAATATTTTTTACTTTAACTTTGTGATGTATCCTTTTTAACATTAGTGAAGGTCCTACATGCAAAAGAGAGGTTTCAATATTCATGAAATATTATAATTAGTTAAAGTTTTGTAACTTGTTGATTGTTTTGTTTTTAAGTGAACTTGTAACCAACATTATTTTCTACTTTTATTACTCATAACATGTATTTTTTTTATTTCTTTTGTTTAAGAAAATAGAGATATAGTATTATTTTTCTTGGATTATGTAGATTCATTGTAATTAAAATACTATGTAATAAGTAATTAACCAATTGATAAATATTTGATAAGGATCAATTGAGTTAAAATAAAGTGTTTTAGGTTTGATATGCTTGTGAACGATTACTTGAATTTTCAAGAAAAACATCTTGGATCAAGATATATGTGTTTAGAAAATGAGATATGCTCAAAACGGATCACTCACTAGATGAATAAAAATTCTTTGATTGAAATATACTTTGTAGAACAACTAGATATTTTGGTAGGACATAATAGATGAGTGAAAATTTCTTTTTCGACATCAAAATAAAATTAGCTAAATGTAGAAAAGTATTATTATTGATTTAGTGTTTATAAAAACCTGGCCAAAATACTCCTTTGAGTGAAAAGACCAAGTAGGAAAATAGTAGTTTAGGAGATTACGAGTGTCAACTAAAATAGAATTTAAGATGGATTGCACTCTAAATTCTTGGTATAAGTTTTCCAGAGAGATGATCTAGTAAATGTAACACTCATTTATACAACAAATTTTTGATTGAATATAAAATTTTCTTAGAAAATAAAAAATAAAATAGTTTACATATATTTATTTCATAAATAAAATTTACAAAAATAAAAAAAAAATAAGATTTCAAAATTAACGTTTTATTGATAAAAAAATAATTACAATCTAATTTTAAAAATAAATAAATAAATCATAATTTTTAAAAAAATTTAAATTATTTTTTTAAATGACATAATTTGATTTGAATTTTAAATAAAAAGTTAAAATAAAATAAATTAAATTATTTATTATATTTAAAATAAATTTGTATTTAAATCTAAATAATAACTAATAAATGCCCATATACAATTTGAAAATTATTTTATGAATATATCACATATATTTATAAAATATTTATATTTTAACAAATTTGTTTAATAATTTTTAAATATATAATTATATAATTTATTTATAAATATATAAAAAATTATAAATATAATAATAATAATAATAATAATAATATAAATAAAATCATAAATGTCTCTATATTTGATAATTTTTATTATAAAATATATTATATATTTTTTCAAAAAAGTATTTCATAATTTTAAAAAAAAAATCAACTTAAATTAAATTATAAAATATTTATTTTATTTAATTTATATTTTATATCAAACTGTTTTTTATTTTTATATTTAATACAAATAAATATATAATAAAAAACTTAACCATCCGAATCGCGAACACCTTGTTAACAATTCATCATGTTTCTAGATAATCTTTCCAACTCATCTTAGGCAGGTGCCAAACGTTGCCCAGATCAGTGCTTCAATCACTGCCAATGTATGTTATGCAGTCTACACAATATTGAGATTGATAGATTAAAATTCTGGGAAGGTTGTCTCAAGAAAGTGTAAAGTCAAGTGTTGGTTTAGACTTTAATAATATAACTAAATTAACGTATATAACTAAGAATAAATATCATTTCTGATACGAAAAATAAAATACAAATTTCTGAAGAAGTATTTGTAATTAGTGGAAGAATGAAAATAAGTAACTATCTTCCCTCACAAAAAATATTAAAATATATTTTAATTATTTTCCTTTTTTTATTTTAAATGAATACTCCATCCCAATTTGTAAAACCCTTTTCAGAAAATTGTCTGTCCTCTTTCATAAAATCTCTTTATAGAATAATACATTAATTATTTTTTCCTTAAAATATCCGTGATTAAATATTTAAAATAAATTCTACAAAAATCTCTCTTTTAATCTGATTTGAAAACATATAAACTTAACTACTTTAATTTTAAATATACAATTTCTTTGAATTGTATGGGAGTAGCTAAAAAGAAGCATTACACCGAAATGATCCCTCTTTATACAGAGATAAGAAAAATAACAATCTAAGGGTATGATAGATAGCTATCAAAAGCAATCTACCCGAAAAATTAGCAGCTTATTCAATAGGAATATCTTTCTTTTTCTATATCCTCTTTCTTGGGATGGGATACTATCTCCTCTTCTTCTTTTGATTCTTTCTTCTTTCTGTTTACCTGAACTAATTTATTACTAGCTTTCGAGCGATTGATCTGACCTATTTGCTGTTAGAAGGGAATCCTTAACACAATAGCAGACAAAAGGAACTCAAATTGGAATACTTTCAAAGTAACTTGGCCTATTCCCTCAGCATCTACTCTAAAGTAACTATCCGACCTCAGTCTTTCGCAGTTCTAGAATCATTCTAATATGTAAACAATGCTCCTTTTACTAAAACCTTAACATGACGCCTACAATCATCAACATGCTATAATTTATTTTAGTAAAAATAAATCTTTCAGTAACTATGACTTCCTATAGATTTTTTACTCTAACTTTTAAGAACTTAAGCGAGAGCTTGCCCAGTTTTCTTGTGCAAATAAAACTACGGTTGCCAGGCTCGCAATAGGTAAGCGTGCTGCAGAACGTGAACGTGAACGTGGTAAGGTTGATTAACAACAATGAAGATGAAGGTAAGTGTTATGAAAAGTGCCATGAAGAAGAACTTGGAATGTGACCAAGTTTGCATTAGCTTCTAACTCAAAGATGCTGACGAGAGAAATTATCAGAGCAAGAAAAGAAACTGCGTATGATATTCTATTCATTTAAAAAGCATAGAAAAAATATTCAAGCTTACAAAATAGACAGAATGTTAAACAGAATTTCCACATTAATGGTTCAGTAGAAAAGAAACTGCCTATTGATCAGCTGGCATATAGATTTAACGGAACAAATATTTGAAACTTAAGCCCCATCTGGCTGTATAAAGGGGTTGGCGATCTCATCTGTACCATCAGTTGGGGACACAAGCATGACAGCAGTTCCTCTACAAACCTGCATTGAAATAAATTTAGTCCCCGGATGACGAAATGTTCATTATTGCTAAGCCAGAATAATTCAAACTGTAAAAGGAAATTGACAGAACAAATTAAAAAAGAAAAAAGAAAACTAGTGGAACTGCAGAAGTGCTAATAGTCATGTGAATTTTCAACTTTTTTTTCCTTGCAGGAAATGCTTTCTAGTTGCGATAAGTTGATAGAAATTAACATGTAATGAATACTATCAACTGAGAAATCAGGAAGCAAAGCTCCTCTGTTAACAGAATACTCAAGAAATGAAAAGAGAATATGACTGTCGCTGGGGTACTGCAGCCAACCCTCCAAGGTCCTCACAAATATTTTTGTCCTCTCTTCCCTAAGTTTCCTTATTTTACCATTCACCATTCAGTTATGACTTTCTGTTCTCTCTCTGCTAAACCAAATGTTCTTTATTTCACTCTCTCTGATATGCCCATCATATTTCCCTCTTCTCCTGAACGCGTTAAGGAACTACGACAAGAAATTCTACTAGAGGCATTGCACATTCTAAATTTTATAGAACCTAAATAGTGAGCGTATACATCTTAATAAAAGAAACTGATTATAGATTAAAATACAGCTTCTCACTCACAATAAACTATTAACATGGCAACAAATATGTCAGTTGCTTTACTATATAACAACTACTTTCTTAATAGAAAATTACAGCTTCTCACTCTGCTAATGCAGTTTGATGAGATGCTCTTATTAGATTTCACCATACTGTTTAGGTTCCAATTAGAACCTACCAAGGTATTGAGGGCGAAGACAATGGCAAATATATAGATGTTAGAAAATGAAAAATGTTGGTTATGTTTTGCAAGGGTATATAATTTATCTCTCCTATGTGCTTGGACTGTAATTCTAATCAATTATTTGTCTTACAAATACAAAATATGAACCATTTTAGATTACAGGGTAAATGTGAAACGCACAAATAATGATTTACCATTTTCACAAGTTCATTTTCTAACTTTTTATAAGCTTGAATTAATTAATTCGATACAGTTCATATCTATAACATATTATCTTTCCTTTACTCTATTCCATCTAAAAGCTTTCAGTTGAAGAAGAAAAATCATCAGGTTTCATATAAATTTGTTCATACATTCATGCATGTTGCGTAAATTTTCAACATGGATCATTAGCAAGCTTGTGTGAGCCAGAAGGTCCAATTAGACACTCATTCGATGATGCAGAAGAAAACTTACAATTAGGCCAAGTTGTCTGGTCTGATCGGTTGTTTTGAGAGGATCATCAGGATCTGAAGCACAAGGGACAAACACAATCTTCTTTTAAAAACCAGAAATGAAAAGACAGATAATTTTTAAGAAAACTAAATCATAATGCTGATAGTATAGTCACACATGCATAATGTTGATAGTAGAGTCACACAAGCATATGAACCAAGAAAACTAAATCAGCTCTTTTGACACATTATCATACAATTACAAGTATAATTCCATTGACATGTGATGCCCAACTAAGAGTACAAGAATTCGGTTCTGCAGTGTAATCAACAAAATCTGTATGGAAATTCCATTTTTGAATTTTTGACTCATTAAAGGTGAAACAAAAATAAGTAAAATGATGCAGACTTCGATCAGCATATTAAGAAAATGAGATAATCCGGGGCTTAATTAAAGTGACAAAATTTTCAAACATCTTCAGATATTCCATTCTGAAGCTTATGTTATCATGTACCAAAACTTCAGTGCTAAATCAGAAATTAATTTTCATTATTGATACACGATCAAAACACATTCTAAATTTGGTAAGGCCTGGGAGGGTTGGCTGCACTACACCAATGAGATGATGAAGATATTATAATCTTACACTTCCGGTGCATTTGGGTAAACAACTTAATGAAGCAATTAATCAGTTAAGTATTATAAAATGAGAATTTTCACAAGCTCGGTTCTGGAGCTTATTGAAATAAGTTTAAAAGAGAAAACTTTGATAATGTTCATAGTGAAGCTTGTGGAAATAAAATAAAAAATCTTATAGAAAGATGACAAGCTACTTTCATGTGCTTAAATAAGCTTTTCCAAAAGCTCCTTAATCATAGAAACAGTGAAAACGATGCTAAACATTCCACTATATAGCTCCTTAGTCATAACCAAATTCCTAGGTTTTGAAACAGTCCGTGACAGAGATTTTAGCTGCAACGTCAAAGTTTTTGCAGTCACTAGGGTCACAACCACAGAATGATCACAACTGCAACCATATCATCTGCATTTATCCTCAATTAACAATAAATCGCATCAAATGAACATCTCACCTAAAAACCTCCGTCATTACTCATTCAATCTTTTAGCAAAAGTCTATATGTAGTTTTCAATGATTTGCTAAAGACCATATAGTGAATTTGTAAAGAAAGAATAATCAAGTATCTCAACAACAAATCAACAATAATAAACAGGTTGCCCCAATATTCGCTGAAATGGCAGGAAAAGTTGTGCACGCATGAAGTCACAAACATAATAACAAAGTAACGGATGCATACAGCTACTGCAGAAAATATGTCGCTTAATAGATAATAGAAAAACAAAAACCTGTCAGTATTTAGTTACCTCTTAAAAACTCTACAGCTTCATCGAGGACTAGGTTAAGTAACTGGTCATACCCTTTCAGAGTCCCTGTCACTGCCATCCAACAAAGTAAAATATAAACAAAAAATATCGAAATCATGAAAGATAACTCAATTTTTCTTGTAATTTCAAACCAAATGAAATCTCGCTCATTTTAAACAACCAGTAACTAAATCACTAACACTTTAAAAAATCATCCAAGTCATAATTTAGAAAAAGAAAATATTTGAAAGAAGGGAATTGAGTAACCTAACCTTGTCTGCCACCAGTAAGCTTAACTTGAACGCCTTTGTCTACGAATTTCGCAAGGTCTAGAACGGTTTCTTTTCTGCCCGACTGTTCAAATTTTAAAACAAAATGAGTGAGAGATGAATGACAGCAAAAAGAGTATACAAAGCAACAGATAAAAGAAAAAATTGGAAGAAAAAAGGGGAACCCTAAAAGAAGATAGAGAGATGAAACAGTCATGAAATTGAAGATGTGATTAGGGTTTGCTGAAACTCACCATGATTAATTCACGTGGAGTAATTGAAAGAGAAGTAAGAACTGAGAGTGGGAGAATGGATTTGAATTTATAGAGTAGGGAACTTAAAAATGAGGAATGCGCGAAAAACACATATGCGAGTCCAGTATATATTGTTAGAGAAGAGGGACAACATAAACAAAATATATTATTTATTTATTATTTACTATACTATCTATTCTCTATTATTATTTATTATCTATCATCAATTATTATTATTATTATTATTTAATAATAATAATAATAATATATATATATTATTCATATAAATATATTTATTTAAAATTAAATATAAAATAAATTTATTAATCATAAAAATACTAAAATTTTAAATTAACAAAATACATTTCCATGAAATAAACCTAGGATTACATATAAATATTAATTAATAAAAAAATAATATCATCATAATATAACTTTCTACATATCATATCATAAATATATAAGATATTGTAATTTTTTTTTAAGTTATATGAATGTGAAATTATATGGGATCCTAAATAATTTAGGAGATGAACATTAAAAATGTACACTTTTGTCATTATGGGTAGTTTCTCTATTTGCAAATACAACATTTATGTAAGAATTTGCGAAATTTTTAGTGTTTGATATGTTAAAGTTCTCCATCTAAAGTTTGAGTATATGAATATGAATGATATATTTTTTAATGAATGTGTAAAAGTTGTAAATTGCAATGTATATAATTCATAGACAAATTGTAAAGAAGGTGAATGAAAAAATTGAATAGTGTGGACTTAATATATTCAATTGAACAATTGAGATTAATTTTTGGTTGTTGGGGAGATTGTAATGTTTAGATTGGATCGAGCCTTTGGGTGAGTCTTAGACCTAATAGTTGGGGAAGAGAGGGAGAATACTTAAACTCTCTTTTTTATAATCCATTTCATTTTACATACATTTTAGAATTAAGCTTTCTCACTCTCTCTAGTGCTCCCTAATCTCTTCAAAACCTCCCAACCCCAATTCTTGGATTCTTTTTCATTTTCTCATCCATTTTGGATTTCGAAGACATCAAAAGGAAGACTACAACAAGGAAAACTAGTTGCACGGATTAATTCTGTGTTAGGTAAGTGTCTCAACCCCAAAGAAGTGTTAGGATTTTTAATTGGGTTTAATTTAGGAGAATTTGGGAAATTAGAAAACCTAGATCAATTCATGCTAAGAAATGATGGTAATTAGGATGTGTTTTGTTTCTAGATTCTTGAAAAACTTTGAAATACTTGGAATTATCTTGGAAACTTTAAGATCTTGTTGGAATTTAAGGTAAGGGAAACTAATTAGCTTAAATCTTTTTAGAGTTAGGGATATATTGATTGTATTGAATTGTTCTTAAGAGATTGATGGAGAATCTTTGATATAAATGTTGAATTAGAATGGTTGATTGATGGAAATTGTATGAAGCATGTTTAGAAACATTATGATCACTGGAAATGACTTGTATCTTGGCTTAAAATCTGGGTACCTGAGATTACTTGCGTTGTACACAAGATTTTCACTTAAGCGACCAGTTTTGGAGTTGTTCTTGGGTGTTTTTTCGCTCAAGCGAAACATTTTTCGCTTGAGCGAAATTACCCAGACCTGGGTATTGCTCTCAGGTCCATTTTCGCTTGAGCGAAAATACCTAGGTTTGTATGGAATTTTTCAAGTTCTAAAATGAAATCTTTGATCTCCAAATAATTAGGAAATGTTAAAACTCATTAAATTGATGCATATTGAAACAAATTAGGCATTATATGGTTGTTAATTGGTATAGAATATTGTTGACTTACGAAGTGAGAGATTAGTAATATTCTTTTGGAATAGAAATTGTTGATTAATGTGAGATTGTATTATATGAATGAATGTGGTGATGTTTTGAATAAAATTGTGAATAATGTTATAAATAGTGGATACTATGGATTTGGTATTGCTCGAGGACTGGATACAAATGTGTATGTATATATATTACATTGATGTTGTTGAAAATGAGGAAATGAAAAATAAAATGGTTGAGATAAAATAGTAAAGTGAAAATTTATGGTTATTTTTTAACATTGTAAATTGTTGTACTGTTTATGTTGAATCAAATAATTATTAGTGGGATGTTATTTGGTAAAGTATAGTGTAAATAGAATTATCAAGACCTATGGTAAAGAAGGTACTCAAACTTCAAATGGTACCCTAGTCAAGAGGATAAGGGTACCATGTGGTACGAGGTTGATAGGGTTTCACTCGTACTGAGCATGAGTGGTTTTTGCCATCTATTAAGTGCTTGGAGAATCACCCTGTCATGTGGCACTAGAATGGGATAGATAGAGGTCTGAAGTGAAAAAGATTCAAAATGGATAAGGTCTATGGCCCAATGACCCATAACATGACATGTGTTAGCTTCTAATATTTTAGGTGTTTACAAATATCTGAATATGAAAAATATTTGTACTGTGAGTATGATTATGTGGACTCCATGAATTTATGTTAATCTGAATTATTCATTATGTTTGGCATATCTTAGACTGTTTTATAATTAAGTTTCATCTTATTTATATTAGTTTACCCCGGTTATGTTTTTGTTGTGAATTTTATTATACTATTATGATTGTATTTTAACATGGGAGCAGATACTATTATAGGTGAATCTTCTAGAGGAATGTGATTTTGATGAATATGACTTATAAATAGTTTGTTGGATTTGATTAAATGATATAAATGTTGTAAATACATGACTTAGGTAATATTGGGAAGTTTGTAAGAAATGGTTTACTTGTTCCATGATGTGTACTATACAATTGTGTGAAGTATACATATTTATGATATCTTTCTAGTGAAGTATATTTGAAATTAATTGAGATTTAGGGATGTTATTTTTGACTTCGTTACAAAATTTGTAGTGGAAAATCGTGCAACGTGTTAGAAATTTTTACTTGGTGGGGTGGTGGTAAATAATTAAGTTCATAAATGTACCAAAGACATATTAAATATAATAATGAAGAAGAAATTGAAAATAATTTAAATAAACTTGATAACTACATTAGTAAATGAAATATACAGGAACTAATGACGAGAACTAGTGCTACAATGTGGTCTCCTAATTTGTTGACTAAGTCATCTTGGTGGTTCTTCATATGTTGCTTCAACTAGCATTTCATTATCATTGCCATTTTTAGTTTGAGGTCTTTGTGTGTCTAAAGTTAGTCGATAACAATCTATAAGTGGTGACTAATGATATGCGATGGTGTTGTCATTGAAGAAATGCCAAAAATATTTGACTAAGAGAATAATAGGTGGTATATGGGAGGTACTTATGATCCTCCAAAATGTAGTTTGTTAGGTAAAGATCGTAATGCTCCATATAGCCATAATATGAAGGGGTCGATATATGAAGGGGTCGATAAGATGACTGGCCAAAATATTGATGTGGAGTATGACAAACATATGATTGAGAAGGTTGACCAAAATGTTTATATGAAGTCTGATCAACATATGGTTGACTACTTTCACCATCATATTGGTGTAAAGACTAGCCAAATTGAGGTGGTGATGGAGGTATATCATACTATATGAAATAATAAGGAAATTAATTAGTCAAATGTAGTAAAAAAAATGTAAATAGTGAATATGCAAAAATATTACAAAATGTATACTTACATCGTCATCTGTATCATGAGTTGAAATATATCATATGATATCATTACATATATAGGTATTTTCATGAAAATGTCCATTCTTATGAACTCATTTCCTTGAATCTGATGATTAGGATGCTTATTCTACATGAAAATCCACTATTGATAATGTTGTAGCCAATATTTATATGTTCTTCCCCTCAAATCTTCTTTATGTTCTTTGTATAGGTTAATTAGATATTGAGAGATATGTTGGTGAATACCAAATTATCACATAATTTTATGATTTCAAAACAAATAATTGGGATGACAACTCGATAAATAAGATATCTCAGTATTTATTAATTGTGAGATCATTCCCCTATGATACGAAGTCCATAAAAAAAAATGTAAAATTCAAACCAAATTAATAATATCAATTCAATATCAACATTAAATATCTCGTAAATCCTAAAAAAAAGTGTGCATATAATCTCCTTCAATTTTATTTCATCAAATGTATAACATAGGGAGTTTGTGGTGAGTTTAGTTTGTCCTCTAGCCAAAATCACCTATTTCATAAAAAAGAAATGTAGATGTAAAAATGATCACTAAAATAAAATAGATAACAAAATGATATCTAAGAATATACCTCTTTATTAAGGGAAATTCATATCCTATCACAATATATTCATTGTTTATTTCTCCCAAAGATGGAAAATGTGATGTGATCCCATACTTAAGATTACAGGAGTAACGTGCAACCTCCAATGCCCATGATCAAGTGCACGATATAGATAAACCAACACAACAAATCCTCAACTATAACTTTGAATATCAGTTAGGTGTTGAAGTAGTACTAAATATATTTAGTGCATTCTTGATATTGATGTATTTGAAAGTAATAAACTCCTTATAATTGTCAATATATGAGTTCATGTATGTTGAGTTAAAATATTGTTATTTACTTATTAAAAAATTTATTAAAAAGATGTGTTCAATCACGACAATTTAATTGTATTCCCCTTTACAACATTTTTGGGGGAAGTGAACCTAAGACCAAATCGATTTGAAAGTAAAATGTGTTTCCATCCTCAAATACTCAAGTAGTGTTGTAAACAAAACTAACATCTACATTTCTCATGTTTGTTTAAAAATTGGTCAAATCCTCTACTTCAATCAATGTACTAATACGTTGGTTAAACATATATGATTACTTGATTGTCCAAACAACATGTCTTTATGGACATATCATCCTTTCATTGTCTTTCGAAAGTGCCTCTGGGACATGATTATATTATAAGCATAATAAAGACCTACGGAATTGAATGTGATAATTCATATTTCAATTTCAAGTTAAATTAAATTTATGTATTCATATATCTAAAATTCAAACTATACTAATAACACTAATATAGTGTGTGAAAGATAGAAATGAGAAATATTGAGTTATAATTTTATATAAGAGAAAAGAATCACAATTTTTCAGTATAACATTCAAATGAGCATTGGATTCATGAGA
Source organism: Macrotyloma uniflorum (assembly GCA_016859785.1). Lineage (NCBI taxonomy): Eukaryota > Viridiplantae > Streptophyta > Magnoliopsida > Fabales > Fabaceae > Macrotyloma > Macrotyloma uniflorum. Next base: position 1,615,111 of record BDMB01000027.1, read on the forward strand.
CTGAGGCATGAGTAAAAGCATTTAATATAGGAAAATATTTCATGAACATTCATTTTTTTCAAGACATATGCAACACCCATAATTTGTTGAACACATCATATTTGTACTTAACGAAGTGCATTCAGCGGTTTAAGTAGTGTGCGCTAAGTGCAAATATGATGTGTTTAACGAATTATAGGTATCATGCGGGTATCTTGAAAAAAACAAATGTTCACATATGATTGCTCTTTAATATATCGTTCAACACGATTAGAGTTTAAGGTGAGTTGAAATCCCACATTAGGTAGAAATGGGAAAGTTGAATAACATATAAGTGAGAAAGACACACAAACCCTTAACCTTAAGGTTTTGGGTAAGAATTGGAGTTGTATTCCTTATATAATTGTTGTTTATCTCCATTGGTGAAAATCTCTCAATGTTAACTCCTCTCTTGGATTCCTAACAATGGTATTAGAATCTATCCTAATAAGGTTGTTGGGCCTATTGGGTCACCCGTTATCAGACCACCCATAATTGTCTAGTCCTACATTTGATATGAGGAGGCCTCGACATAAGGGGGGTGTGTTGGAGATTTCACATTGCTTAGAGATAAGGCTAATTTAAAGTGTATTAGGTGGGTGCAAACCTCACCTCATGAGCCAGTTTTGTGGTGTTGAGTTAGGCTTAAAGTCCACTTCTAATATGGTATCAGAGTTAGGTTTGTCTGACCTACAAAGAGTAGGTGAGTCTACTCTGTATCGAAAGTCTTCCTAACTTGGATCAGGTAAGCGTGTCTCGTCAAAGGACGACAATACAAGTAAAAGTAAATAAAGTTCACCACTCGAAACTCGTGATGCTTCCGCTGAAGGGGGAATATGTACCAATATGGAAGGACACTTGAAGGGAAGATTGTTAGAGTTTAAAGTGATTTGAAATTTCACATTGAATAAAAATGAGAAGGTTGAATAATATATAAGTGAGAAAAACACACAAATCCTTAGTCTTGAAATTTTGAGTAAGAAGGGGAGTCACATTAACGACCTTAGTGACTCAACGTAAATATTAACATTGAAATTATGTTAACATGCACGATTTTAATTATTTTTTATCAATGAAATTTTGCTTAAGATCACGATTTTTTGTTTTCATATTAACAAACAATTTGTTACGCACTTCATTGTGTTCTTAATCATATATTATAAATTTACCGATCACACACATTTTAAGTGTTCACTTTGTTAAAGTTGAATCATCATTTTCTTGAATTAAGGTATGTAGAAATTGATTTAAATTTTGCTATCAACATGTCATGAATGATGGTGTTTATGTTTTATTTCGATGTCTTAGTTGTTGTTTTTTTAAGAATGATGGATATATCTATATCTATATATAATTTTTATAATATTTAGAGTTCAATTTTAATTTAAAATTTTTAAAATAATTACATATATGTTATAAAACATGGTGAGGATTTTCAGTTTATTATTTTTTAAATATTTCAAAAACTTGTAAAATATATAAAAATACATATGAAAATAAGTAGTTAAGTATAACTATTATTGGTTAGAAAACTTACAAGAAATTCTACCGTTGTTGGTCAAAGTGATTCCGACTACTTGGATCTAGAAGTTCTATGACGAAAGAAGCAAATAATAGGGTGGTAGAATTTGAGATATGACTTTGGAAGAATGGACCAAAGTAGACAAATGGTAAAGATGAGCCATTAAATAATGCAGAGAGTAAAGGTAGAGAAGGGGAAAGGCTGAATAAAAGATTCCAAACTATCCTGCAGTAAAAGTATATTACTAAAGTGGTATTCAGATTAAAATAATTTATTTAAATTTTTTAAGGATCAAAATAATAATTTTTTTTTATAAGAATCATTTTAACATATTATATATTTTTTAGGATTAAAAATATTTTTTTTTACAAAATATACAAATACTTTTTATTATATCGATTATTACTAAATTTTTCACATTAGATCATCGTTTATAACGTAAATATTTATTTAAGTTCGTATAAATATTTATTTAAGTTCGTTAAAATTTTGAATTAAAATAACATATTTAAATTATATAAATATCAAATTCACATCAAATTTTATAAAAACTATTTTAATTTATTTTTTATTTTATAGGGTAAAATAAAATTTATTTATTATTTTAATAAATTTATTAGAGTAAAATATACTCTCTTTTTCAGTGAGTTTGGTATCTATGAAATCAATAAAAATATATTAGTCAAATAATAATTAATTGTAATACACTAATTAATTTTTTTAAAAAATATTATTATATGATAAAAACAAAGTGGGAAACCCTCATTTTTTTCATTCTTTCCTAGCTCTTAGTACTTCTCTGAGTTTCTCATCTCTCCCATTTAATTTCTTCTCCTGTTATTTCTTTTCTTCATCTAAATTTCACCTATTAAATCCTAATTTAAGAAAAAAAATTATCCTTTTAATAAAAAAATTCTCATTTTCTTTCTCAAGTATCTTGAGTAAAATTGTGGGATTAGGATTTATACTTTAAACAAAGAGAGAGTCATTAAACGTGTGTTGGGAGAAGCGACAACTTATGAATGCAGAAAAACACAGTTTTCAATAAAAAAATTTCAACTATTTATTCTCACCAATGAACAAAGAAAGGTGAAGAAACACACGTATTTATTTTTTACTTAACTAATTAAGTATATTAAAATATTAATATATTTTATAATAATAATAATAATAATAATAAATTAATATAATATTAAAATAAAAATAATTATTAATAATAAATATTAAATAAAATTATTAATAATTATTTATTTTTATTTTAGTGTAAATAATTTTAAAATATTAATAATATTAAAATAATATATTTATTTTATTATTTTTATTTTATTATAATAATAAATTAAAAATAATTTAAAATATATTAATAATAATAATAATTTTATTATTTTATAATAATAAATTTTAAAAATATTAAAAAAAATTAAAAAATATTAATAATAAAAATTCGTATTGACTTTCTATTCATTTTGTTTTAATTCAAATAATTTTAATTTCTCCTTTTTTTTTTTTCTTTTTTTTTTTTCTTTAAATCAAACACATCTTAAATATTGTTTTTATAAAAACTAATAAATAAAGATTTTAACTATTGTTATAAGAGTTTACATTTATTATGAAGTTTTATTTAATTTTTAACTTATTTTACATGTTATTTAAATAATTACGTAAAATGATAAAATATTTTTCAATTTTATTTTGAGTTATTTTTGAATGATTGTTAGTTTACAAAATTTTAAGTTAGTTTGAATGCATTAAGGTGTCAAATAGATAATATCATATTTAAAGGTTATTTAGTTTGAGAAAAATTGAGAAACAACTAAATCTTTATTTTGTTTACAAGCTATTAAAAAAAAAGAAAAAAATGAAAACAAAAATAATTTTAAATTTTATAAAGACTCACAATAGAACCTCGTCATCATTAATTGGCACAGGTGCATTTGATCATTTTACATTGTTTTAAGAGAAAAGAAGGTCATATGTAACATTAATATGTAAAATAATTAAGATGTCATATATTAATATATTTCACTAATGAACTCAAAAATATTATTTATAATAAAAATACCTTTTTAAATAATAATTAATATAAAAAAAATTAGTCAAACTTTTAATTTAGAAATATTCGTTGTGCGATTTGTTTCGATTTTTCGCTAAAATATATCTGAACCAAATATAAAAATTATTTGCACTTCAGTTTGATTCGATTTGAAATAAAAAAAATCCAAACCAATCCAAACTAATTTTATCGGTCAGTTCGGTTTTGGAATAAAAAAAAATCCAAACTAATTTTATCGATCAGTTCGGTTTTGGAATACCAAACTCCAAACCGAATAACAGCTCTAAAACAATTCCATAGAAAGAGTGATATTTATTTATGTATTATGTTATTACTTTATAACTTTGTGACTGGCGGGGGCTTCCGGATCTTGGTTGCTTGCTCAAAGGAATAAGCAATTTGGATGAGCTTTGGTTCAGAGCCTTTCAAACCTCCAAAGATAATTCCAAATGGTGCACCCTTCTCATATCCTGCTGGAACAGTTATTCCAGGGTACCCTCCTCTTGCAAGTATAGAAATAAAGAATGAAAGAGGTACAACCACAGCATCAAGTTTCTTTGTCACCATCAATTTCTCAAATCCTATGTGTGACAATCTTCCCATGTTTAACACTGCTTCCTTAAGTTCCCTAACTCCTTTTGTCTTTTGAGCCATCAACATCAGATCTTGACCGTACTCCCTTAGTTTCTCCTGCAATTTCCATACCAGTGTTAAGTTCATTAGGTCCTTAAACCAATAATGAAACTCCTCTATATAAAAGCAAGAATTCACTTACTAAAATGAGTTTGTATTCTAATTGTTGGATTATAAAAATGAATGATGTTATAAAGAATAACTTTCTAAATCATAATCTTAGAGGAAGAAGATTCTAAGCACCCTTTTTGATTGTTTCTTGTTGAAGGCTATCACATCGGCCAAGCTTCTCACTGGGGAAGTGACTAAGTCTCTGAGGTATGCATTCAAGGACAATTTGAATTCATATGCCAAAGCAATATCTTCACTTTGATCATTGACGATTTCCTGAATATTGTCTATCTCCAAATTGTCAATCAAAACTGCCCCTTTTTGCCTGAGTTTTGAAACAGGTATATGTGTAAGACAATCAATAATTTGATGCTTTCAAATGGAAATTTCATTACCTTAATGTTTTCAAGTGCAGTTCGAAAGTATCATGCTTAAAAGTGTCATTTCCAAAACCGTAGAATATTCTCACAACACCTAATCTCTTTCCTCTGAGTCCATCTTTCTTTAGAAATTGAGAATAGCCACCTCTTGGGACATAATTTGATGCTTTGATTGTTGCCTTATCATTGATGTCGATGCCTGCGATGGTTTGGAGAACAAGAGCAGCATCTGATACAGTCCTGCAAATTGGTCTGTACCAGCACACAGGATGTTACACTTTTAATATGCAACATGTATATTGACAGGGGGAGTAATCATAAAGAAAATGGTGGCTTTAGCATAGACTTACCCAACTGTGTCTTGTCTTGGGGTGATTGGAACCACCCCTGCTCTACTAGTTAGACCAACTGTTGGTTTAATGCCTACTACTGAGTTTGAGTCTGAAGGGCACAAAATGGAACCATCTGTCTCACTACCAAGGGACACTGCCACCAAATTTGCGGCCACTGATATTGCTGATCCGCTACTAGATCCACAGGGATCACCCATTGTGTATGGATTCTGCATGGCACAAATCTCATTGTAAACCAACTTATACAATCATTCACATGCACCCATGTATCATTTTTAACTTTTGAGCTATTTTCTATTCCATGTTAGGAATCAAATAGGAGATTAAGTATGGAAAGATTTTCATCAATAGCACTAAAAATACAATTATATAAATAAATACGACTCCATTTATTTAAAACTTTAATGATAAGTGTTTATTTGCATTACTTATTTAGATACTATTCAATAGGATTTCAATTCAGGTCGTGATCTCCTTATTAACAGAGAATAGGAGGGTAGGTTATAATCTTATATTAAGATATCATATCCACATTTTAAAGTTTATTAGATCTAATATCTGATTCAATATCATATTGAAGTTGGAAAAGCCAAAGTAAATGAATCACCTTTCCTTGTCCACCTCTGGCATTCCAACCACTAGGTGCTGCATTGGACCTGTAATGTGACCACTCACTCAGAGTGGCCTTCCCTAAAATTATGGCTCCAGCTTTTCTTAACCTGGTGACTACACCTGCATCTCTAGGCACCACAGAGCCCAGAAGTGCAAAAGAGCCTGCAGTGGTGTTCATTTTGTCCTTGGTTGCAATGTTATCCTTGACCAAAATGGGTATTCCATGCAATGCTGAAAGAGACCCTGGAGCCTTAGCCTTTCTCTCCTGGTCAGCTTTCTCAGCTTGTGCTAGTGCATCTGGGTTTAACTCCAATACCCCTCTCAGAATTGGGTTTTGGATTTGTATTTGTCTGTGGTAGAACTCAACCAGTTGCCTAGAGGTTAATTGGTTTCTTCTAAAAGCAAGTTGGAGATCATAAATAGTTGCCTCTTTGATCGAGAATCCATTGGCCAAGGTTGTTCGGAGGAAAGCAGAGAAAGAGAGTAGAGGGAAAAGAAAGAGGAGTTTGAAGCAGAAAGAGAAACCTCGTACTGTGTTGCAAGCCATGAGATGAGAACACTCGCTTCATGTACCCAACTGCTCTTTATGTACATGATGAACAAAGAGAGAAACTGAAAGTAAAAGAGGAAAATATTTGTCGGTATACCTCAGTGTTAATTCACACCCAGAATAATAAATTATAGAAAAAACACTTAAATATAGTTTGATTCTACTATTTTACTCAATCTATCTTTATCCATAATTTAAAATAGAGATATTTAATCCTTTATTTTTTTAAACAATTGTTACTTAATTATGATATTTAATTATATATATAAACATATTTAAGATACCATAAAAAATAATAATTTAATTAATTAAAATATAAAAATTAATATATATAAAAAATATTACGAACCTAATTTATTCTCAAGATATTAAAAATCTAATTCATTCTCAAAACTAATTTAAAAGTTAAAATTTATTTTTTATTTATATATTATAATTAAATTTTATTTTTAGTTCAGAATTTTATATAATAATCCATTAATAATCTTGTTAACGATCAGATTTCTTCAAATTATACAAAAGAATTATAATTTATTAATAATAATTTAATTTAAGTCTAATAATTTATTAATTATGGTGCAATACTGTTAATCAAAATTCAATATATTAAGAAATGATTCAATTTATACTCAACAAAAAATTCTGATATCATATAAAAAGTGATTACAAATATAACTCATTATTATTTTAGAAAATAAAATTTATTTTTCATTTAATATTTTTAGATAATGGTGAAGCGGTGGTGGATAAAGTAAGTGGTACCAAGGATGATATTTCAGAAGTGGCCGGGTCTACTATCCCTGTCAAAAATAGAACAATGAGCCAAATTTATGGATTAAGCACGTAACGACCAACATTTAAAAGTAAACACACAAACCTAATTCTCTTGGCTGATCCTTAAAACTGAAAACTATTTTTCATTCATCCCTCTTATTTTTATCTTCTCAGGAGTTTGATCTTACATGACATTTCAATGTAGTAAATTTAAATCTTTTTAGAAACAGCTTCGAATGCTCTTTCATGATAATAATTAGTGCAGCAACATACCTTCATGTTTCAGTTTTTTGAGATCTTAGTTGTTTATTGATACAATTTGCTCAAACAGTGGTGAGGTAATGGTTATATTTAGAAGTAGTTTATAGGTTAGTCAATCGGTGTTCATAAATAATAACAACTGCAATGATTGGGAAGGCAATAATTGAGGGGCATTTCTGTTATTCCAAAAGTGCCAATGGGGTTTTGTTCTTGACTCAAAGTGTGAAAGAAAATGACGATACTTTGAAGAAAATTATGATAGGTGAGAAAAGTATAAAGCAGAGTGAAGGGAATAATGATAATAGTAGTGGAAAAATGTCTTGTGTTGGAAGAAAGTGTGAAGTGTGTATTTAAATAAGTAATTTTTTTTCCATAGATAACAAGAAGAGAAACATTAAAATAAAATAAAGGATTAAAACTTAGTATGGTATTTAAACTTAATAAACTAATAATATGTTTTAACGTATTTATTTTGTTAATCATTACGTATTGTTTATAAATATAATGTGAAACAAATTTTATTTCTGTAAATCAATTTTATAAATTTAAATTAAATTTAAAGTTTATTTTTTATATTATAGGAACTTATTCTAATAAAATTTTCAATCTCACATTTACGTTAATAATATTATGTTTGAAAACATGAAAATAAGTTACAAGTATTGATACATAATTTTTATTAATCAAACACTATTTTGAACCTTAAATTATATATATCAAATATTTTTTAAATCTAGAATAATTTTGATTTTTAAATTTTTTTTTATAAAAATTATATCTCAAATTTTTTAAAGATCAATATAGTAATTATTATAATGGAAGATTTTATTGTATAATTCTTTATATAAATAAAAAATTTTAATATAATATATTAATATTTTTCTTATTTTTAACCTTAAATGAATTATATATATATATATATATATAAAAATATGAAGATATATGCTAATTATTTTTTAAATTTAGAATAATTTTGATTTTTATAAAGTGTTAAACCACTTCATCATCTTTAACTTGAAATTAAGTTATAAATAATTGTGATAACAACTCTATTATCATAAAATATTTTTTTACATTTTGTGATAAAACTAATTTAATTTAATATTTTTTTAAATTTAAAATTTTTTACAAAAATCATTTGTTATTTTCAAAATTCAACTTCAACACTTGATAGTAATACAATCTTAAGTTTCTTATTTCTTCATATGACTAAATTTCATATAACAAAAATATATATCCTAAAGTTGACTAGTTCAATCAATATTCATATAACTTTTAACTTGTATGTGATAATTTTTGTGAATATTAAACTCTTTTTGAGTAAGGACTTCAAGTACTAGAGAATTTGTGTCTCAACTTTTATGTAATCTAAATTTAGGCTATGTACAAACTTATTTACTATATTTATTATAAGTTATGTCAAGTCGTATATGAGATAGATAATTAAGTTTGCCAACTTTCTTGTTGGTATTTGATCTAAGTATTCACCAAATTGATTATTTTAAACAATAAAGGTATTTATAACCTCACAATTTAATAACACAATGTTAGATATGAGATCTAAGATATATTTTCTTATGGATAGGAAGATGTCTCATTTTGATATAGCAACTTTAATTTTTAGAAAATATTTTAGTCATCATAAATTTTTCATTTCAAATTTAATTTGTCTTTGAAGTTTGATAATCTCCCGTAAGTCATCTTCAACTATGATCATATAATCTACATATACAATTAATGTAGTTATTTTGCCAGGTTGATGCTTTAAGAACAAAATATAATCTACATTGCTATGCTAAAATGCTAAAACCCATATTATTTCATTATTAGAGTTAATTGTCCAAACTATCTCTATGTGATTGCTTCAATCCATACAACGCTCATTATAGCTTGCACACCATCTTAATTTTAGAACTTACCACATATCCAAGAGAAATATTTATATATATTTCCACATTGAGATGTCCATGGAGAAAAAATTCTTCATATATAGTTGGTACAGTGGCCAATCAAGGTTTATTGTAAGAGATATAACACCCTAATAATGCTTAATTTTGTTGTAGGAGAGAAAGTTTTTAGGTTGTCAATACCATACTTTTTTGTGAAACTCTTAGCTATTAGTTTGTCTTGTATCTTTCAATGGCCCATCAACTTTGTACTTGATTGAGAAGACTTATTTGCATGTTATTGGTTTCCTTCCTTTAGGCAGGTGGATCACAACTCATGTGGTATTCTTGCTTAATTAATGCTTGCATTTTTTTCATTCATAACTTGATGTCACTTTGGATTTTGAAGAGATTATCCCATGTTAGTGGGAACACTTTATGAGGTAGAGTTTATCAACACAATATTTTTTAAAGGCTTAGGTAGTACCTTGTTAGAAACATAATTTGCGATCGAATACTTAGATTTATGATCTTTCACTTTAGGAGAATATCTTTTCGGTGGTTTAACTTGATTGTATATGTAAGGTAGCTCATATCCAATGCTAAGTACATTATAATTGAGTGGAGTGTTTATATTAATGATATTCTTAAGAGGTGAGTCATTAAACTATACAAAAGAGAAAGGAAATTTAGTGTCCAAAGAACATTCAATGTCTGAGAGGACCTTTAGTTTCCAATGGGCCTCTAATGTCGTCTGATGGACTTACAATGTCCAATGTACCTTCAACATTATTTGATGAACCTTTGGTCTCGTTCAATGAGCTTCAATTTCCAAAAGATCTTCTACATCCAATTGATCTCTAGGGTTATTTGATGAACCTTAAGTGCCCAAAGTTAGCCAATTCAACTCTTCTTCCCTTACCTTGCCCGAAAGAGTAAAATAGGAAGACATGAATGAGTAGAAGGTGTTAGGCTCAAGTAATGTAATATCCATGGTTACATATACGTGAGAGGAGTAGGGTGATTAGTATCCCTTTTGATGTAATCCATATCCTAAAAATATGTAGCAAATAACATATTGATCAAGTTTTGTTTGTTGGTTCTTATGTAGGTGTATGAATACAACACACCTAAGCACTCATCGCAGTAGTATTTGGATAGTACGTAACGACACAAATATAGATAAATTTTGCAACAAAGTCTTAAAATCAACGACTTTTGATGGAATTATGTTGATGAGATATACTATTATAGTAACAACATCCACCCATTAGTGGCAGGTACATGTGTTCCAAGTAGAAAAGCATGAGTTGTTTCATGAATGTGGTACTCTTTTGTTTTGCAATGCCTTTCTATTAAGGAGTTTGAGGTCATGAGGCCTCATAGGCAACTCTATGTTGATCAAAATAATTTTAAAACCTCTTATTTACATACTCCTTACCATTATTTGATCCAAAAATGTAAATTTTATTGAATATTGGGTTTGAATGATTTGATCAGCATTGTGTTATGATCAAACTGCACCTCGACCACCCTATACACATATAAGACTATTAGTGCCCCCTAACCCATCCTAGCATACCTCTCTATATACCAAGTGCACCACCAGCATCCCCTATTGACTTCTTACCCACTGATCTCGTAGTTTATAACCTAGTAAATTAGTAAAGTTTGGGATCTCATCGGAATCGGTGACCACACTAAATGCATATTTGTACCACCTTGGATACTATGCAATCATATAATTATAGTTGATTTTGGGCACTAAAATTACAGCTCAACTTGGTCAATAGCACACAACTCGGCCAAGAACACATAAATCGGCCTACAACACACAACTTTACAAAGTACATAGAGCTCGACCTATTACACCTAACTTAGCCAAGTACACATAGTTCAGCTTACAACACACAACTCAGCCAAGTATAAAGAGTTTGGCCTATAACACAATGCTCGACTAAGTACATATAGCTCGGCCTACAAAACACAACTCGCCTAAAACACGCAACTCGGCCAAGTACAAAAAGCTCGCCTTACAACTCAAAGATCAGTTAAGTACATAGAGTTCAGCCTAACAACTTGGTTAGCCATACCCTTTGGTTAGCCAACAGAGCTCAGTTCCACCATTCTATAATAGCTTAGCCATTAATACACTAAATCGACCAAGTTGGCTAACTCATGTAATATAACATATCAAGCTCAGTCAAACTAACCAAGTGCTCGATTTGGTTAGTCGAGTACTCAACCAAGTTTGTTGAGTAGTATTAAACGGATGCATAACTCCCCAGAACATGTAAAATCAAAACCGAGTGCTTGGCATAACTTGTCGAGTACTAATCCGAACTTGTCGAGTATGTTTAATGTTAAAGCACAACTCTCTCGATACATGTTAAAAGAAAATCAAGAAGTATATCATGCTCAACAATGTTGATGAAGTGCTTGGCTAGGCCGAGCTTGACGAGTTTTCTAATTGAAGACAAGACTCCTCCCTACCTAGTTTCTCTTCTTCTCAAGCTCGGTCAACCATGCACAAACTCAACTCCAGTCTGCTTTCTACTTGTCTAAGCTTCGTTTCTCACCTTTCTTCTTCACAACTCTCCCCCTTTTATAGGCAAGTAAAATCATGTTATTTGATTTATTTTTAATGCTCAATTGATGTCATAAGGAAGGGATTTTTATCCTCTTATCTCTTACATTAATTATTTTCTTATTTGTCTATCTCAATGTCTTATCTACATGTGGTTGAGTTGTCACCTTGTCCACTATGGAGTTCTCCACCAAGTTTATCGAATTCTGGGTGGAGCTCAGCTAGGAACCTCCACCGACCGAATTTGACTAGTAGAGCTTGAATAGGATCTCCATCGTGTGTCGAGTTAGACTAGTGTCTCCATCGTGTGTCGAGTTAGACTAGTGTCTCCACCAAGTGTCGAGTTTGACCAATAAAACTCTATCAGAATTTTCATCGAGTAGAACTCGGTCAAATATCCAATACGTTCGCTTGAATAAAGTTTAATAAATAAATCTTTTAATTAAACAACGACATTTATAGAATAGTTAAGTTTAACTCATAAATATGTAACATTTTGTTTATTGAACTTTATTTTTAAAATAATAAACATGTAAATAAAAAATATGAAATATTATTTTATTTAACATAAATTAAAAAATAATTAAATTTATTAACATATTTAGGATGATTAGCATATTCAACTGAAGTTTTTCATTTTAAAAAACTTCATTCACATGTTTTATATTTTTTAATTTTTACTAAGAAAAGTATTTTAATTTTTATTTTAAAACTTATTAATTGAAACATTTCAACTTTATCAATAGCTTCTTTTTTAACTTTAAGATATTAAAATTGAATCACCTATATTTTGGAGAGATAAAAATATAGTTTATCTCAATAATATTATTTAAATATATATATTAAAATTGAATCACCTATAATTTTTTGGAGAGATAAAAATATAGTTTATCTTAATAATATTATTTAAATATATATGTTTTTTATACTATGTTTATCACGTACATCACTTACATTAAATTTAACATATTTTAATTTTATATGAAAAAAAAAATACATGAATTATTTTTTGAGAAATTAAAGGTAAATTATTCATATTTTAGAATCTTTAATCCAACATCTTTTAATATATCATTTTCTTATTTATCTAAAATACGAAATTGACTGAACACCTACCAGCATAAACGTTGAAACGTTGAAAGAAAGTCTTAAAGTATGCAGATTATCTTCTTTTTTTAGGACGATTGCTATTCCAACTGAGTTAATGGAATTTGTAATTATTAGCTTTTAAAAATATATCCATTTTATCGTTTTCATTTTTTTCTTTAATGTTTTTATATTTTGTATAGTTAAAAAGTCAGAGTATGAACGATAATATCTATTCGAACCTTCACGAAATTATTCACTCAACAAAATTTGCTCTTTAAAATAATAATAGTAGTTAAATTTTTCATTATTAAAATTGGATGTAATGAAATTAAACCTTTATAACTTTTAATCTAAGTTTTAATATTTTTTTCGATTATATTATTCTTTTCTTGATATTTATATGAATTTATTAACTTTGTATTGAGATTTAGATAGAGGTTTTTTATAGTTAGTTTGGTTTGATTTTTTATTTTAAATATTTATTTAAATTAAAAAAATAAATGTGATTTGGTTTAATTTGTTTTTAATTTAATATAAAATTTGAAAAAAAAATTAAACTAATATTTTTATGTAAAATTTGAATTGATTATATGATTTTTATTATATAAATTTTTAAATATTCTTTTAAATAAATTATAAAATATTTTTTAAAAAAATATTATACATTTTATAATGGAAAATTGGTAAGTATAGAATTATTTTAAAATTTTTATTTTTATAATAATTATTTTAATCACAATTTTAATTTTTTTATATTTATAAATAAATTATATAATTTTATATTTTAAAAATATAATATATATTTATTATTATATTTTATAAATATAAATATATTATAAATATAATATAGTTAAATAAAAATAATTATTTTTATGAGACGTGTATATATATTTAACTTTTATTTAATTTTAAATACATAATTTTATATTTAAATATAATAAATTATTTGATTCAGTTTTTTATTTAAAATAAAAATTTAAATCAAATCATATTGTGTAAGAAAAATTATATTAAAAAACTTAAAATAAATTAGGTTTTAATAAAAATTTTAATTATATTTTTTTAGATTAGATTGATTTTTGAATATCAAATTTAAATAAAAATATTTTAAAAATTAAGAAGCTGTAAAATATTTAAAAATTAATATTAAGAACATGTTAATTTTAATTAGACATCTTTAAATACTTGTCTAAAATGTTGATTATCTGATTAAAATTTCTAAATAATTGAGATTACAATTAAGTGCTTTAAGTTTATTTATTTAAAAAATTAAGATTTTAATAATTAAATTATTAATAATATAATTTGAATATATAGTGAATTTATTTTGAATTGATTGCATTAGAAGTGATTTAGTAAAATCCAACATTCTATAAATCACAACCTCATATGCTCAGCATGCGAACTATTCGGTATTCTCTGAATAAGTTTTTTTATCTCTTTTTCCTTTAGAATTTCTTTTACCTATGTTATTATTTCAAACGCAATTTTTTCCTTCTAAATTTAAAGTAAAATGCAATATGTAAACATTCTTTTTCATACGTATTTCATTAGTCCTCTAAGTATTGCATTAATTCTTTAAAATTTTATACTTGTATTTACATTCAATTTACTTCTTATAAATTATCTTATTAAAATATATATATATATATATATATATAATATTAGCCTAAGGTAAAAGATGGTATAATATAGAATAAAAATTATACATCGAATTTACGTTAAGTGAGTATCTTAAAAAAACAAATATTCATGTATTATTATTTAATATAGAAACGAATATTCATGTATTATTATTTAATATAGAATAGGGAATTAATGAAGCTCTTCGTGAGAGGTACTAACTCTTTATTCATCGGTGGAGGGGATCTTTCGCTCCCCTTCTCCTCCCCAATTTTTTTATTATATATAAATTAATAATTATATAAAAAGTTAATTAAATTTAATATATTTGGTAAAAAAAAAATTCATTTATAATTTTTTTACTCTCAAAAATATTTATTGAAGATCCACTACTGAGTTTAACTAATAAACTTAGGCTGTAATGTAACATCTTATTTTTATTTTTTTTATATAAGTTATTTCCCTATATTAATAGAAATGTTTAATTACTTTAAATTACAAAATTAATTGAATTTTAGTCCAAGTTTAAATTATTTATCTTCTTTTTAAAAATTTATTTTTGTAAGTTTTGAAAAATAATTTAAAAACTTAAATTAATAATTAATATAAAATCATGAAGGTAAAAAAATTAAATGAAAATAAAATTTGAGTCATGATTAGTAGTAAATTAATTTATTTAAGTTTGATCGGTGAAATTAAATATAAGTAAACTCTTTAATTGAAACTATTTGTTTTTAGTAATTAAAAAAAAAAAGTTTAAGCCTATTTTTCATGCAAGCCTACAATTTATTTATGAAAAAGGAGTAGAAATATTGATGTTATTACCGATGAAACATGTGAATTCAATGTAATTAAAATTGAGATTCAATTGCTCAATCAAAAGTTAATTTCACTTTACTTTTATGATGGGTAATTATTAAAGGAGAAAAAGAATTTATTTTTACTTTTTACCTTACTTTTTTCTTTACCACACAAGTGACACGAAATGAGTGGGGGTTAATTTAGATTTTTTGTACTATAACTTGTTTTATAAGACAAGTTTCTCATTTACATTGAAGATAATTTTCAATTTCACTCTCTCATTCGACAACTCACAATTATTTAGGAGTAAAGAGAGAAGAACATTCAAGCTTTTTCTTCTTTCTTCAAATCTTTACTTTCTACTCCATCTTTTCTTTATTCAATGTTGAATCTTTACTATTTAAGTTTCTATTTCATGACAACACAAGTGGGGTCAATTTGAACTTTTTGTATTATAACTTATCTAATAAGACAAGTTTTTTCATTTACATTTAAGATTATTTTCGACCTTACTCTCTCATTCTAAAAGTCACAATTATTTAGGAGAAAAGATAGAAGAACATTCAAACTTCTTCTTCCTTCAAATCTTTGCTTTCTACTTCATCTTTTCTTGATTTAAGGTATCTTCACTATTTAAGTTTCTATTTCATCTTGTATTCACCACTTTTTTCCTAATTCTCAAAGTTCTTCTCCTTTGCTTTTGTTAGGAAACACTTGATATTTGAGCTTTTTGTTTCACTTATAAAGTTATCAAGAACTTCATTGAGATAATATCTTATATCATTAAAATACTAAGTAAGTTTTCTAAATTATCATTTTGGTAGCCTTGCACCTGTATTCATATGTATTTTATGTTTTTGTAAAATATAAGTTAAAGAAATAAGTTAATTGGGTGAGAAAACCTAGGGTTAGACTTTAACTTCATTTAATTTGGAGTATTCTAAAACAAGTTATGGAAAAAAAAATTTTTGAATGATTTAGGTTGTCTAGTAGGTCATTTATTGATAAACCATTTTATAGGTCATTTATTGGTAAATTATCTTATTGGTCATTTATTGGTAGATCGTCTTATAGGTCATTTATTGATAGATACATGGTAGTTAAAATCGCGATTTGAATCGTCGGATCGTACGATTTTACAATTCTTTCAAAGTTTTTGAGTTTACATACCTAAAAAATCGAATTTTTTGTCAGATCGCATAGGATCGTTGGGGAAGATCGAAAATTATTACAGAACGTTCGGGGGTTGCATCTTCGCTATTTTCCTTCTCCATCGCTCTTCTCTGATGCCGTGAGGTACGTTCTGCGAAACTCTACGAGAAATGTTGCGTAGGGTTCAGAGAGGTTAGGGATTTTTTTTCTATTTTTTTAAATGAATAGATTAAAATGAAAGTGTTTCAAACTGGAATTTAGGAAACAGTTATTACCATTTAGAAAAGAATAACATTCCTTCTTTCTTTACTAATCTCACTATATATATGGTATATTTTAATAGTCAATTTTTAAAATCTAATTAAACAAAATTAAAAAAAAAATTAAATATTTCTCTATTTTTTTAAAAAAATATTGTAATTTATTCTCTTCTTTAAAAAAATTTTCACTTCCCTAATATTCAATATCTGCACTCCTTTTAATTTTTTTACCTGTTATCCATTTTTCCAAGTTTCAATTCATTATAGAGTTTATTTCAACCGTATACATTATATATTTCAACCATCACTATTTTAAATCTAATTAAATAAAATTAAAAGAAAAAGTAAATACTTCTTTATTTTTTTAGAAAAAAATATTATAACTTTTCTTCTTTTCTAAAAACTTTTTTACTTCTATAATACTAAATATATGTATTCTTCTTAATTTTTTTATCTATTATTTATTTTTTCAAGTTTCAATTTATTATTGATATTTATTTTAATTGTATACATTATATATTTCAATATTCACTTTTCAAAATCTAATTAAACAAAAATAATTATTTCTATACTTTTTTTAAAATATTATAATTTATATTTAATTTAAGTTCAATTATGTGGTATATATACATTTCATAAATTTGTAAGATCTTACGATTCATGTTATAATCTTTCGATTTACGATTTATATTCTCCGTTACGATCTTGAATAAGATTTCGATTTTGCAAACTTTGGATAGATAGTCTTATAAGTCATTTATTGATAGACCTTTTATAGGTCATTTATTAATAGATCATTTTATAAGTAATTTATTTATAGACTATCTTATAAGTCATTTATTAGTATATCTTATAGGTCATTTATTGGTATAGCCTCTTACAGGTCGTCTTATAGGTAATTTATTGGTAAGTTGTCTTATAAGTCATTTATTGGTAGATTGTCTTATAGGTCATTTATTGATAGGTTTTGTTATAAGCCATTTATTGATATATGTTACCACTCTTTGAAGATTGAACAATTCTACACAAGAATTCAAGTATTTTAATAATGATCAAGATATTCAAGAATCAGGACATCAAGAAAATTCAAGTTGGAAGCAAGCTCAAAGACTTAGGAGACTTAAGTTAATAGTAAGGAGTGTATGATATCAAAAGGTAATCATCACTCAGCTCAGAGTGTTTTCTCAAGAAAATTATTTTTGAAAAATCATAAAACTCACTGGAATAATCGATTATATGAAGAACATAATCGATTATGATTCTGGAAAATTTTTTACGAATAATTTTGACTCGGCAACAATCGATTAAATAATCGATTATGCTTTTTGGAAAATGTCAAGCTTGCGCTAATAATCGATTAAGTAATCGATTATGCTTTTTGGAAAATGACAAGCTTGCGCTAATAATCGATTAAGTAATCGATTATGCCATTTTGAAAAATAAAATACTTGCGACAATAATCGATTAAGTAATCGATTATCTTAAAATTAAAAGTTTTCTTTCGAAAATAATCGATTAGGTAATCGATTATTTATTTCAAAACTGAAAGTATTTCTCTCAGGGATAATCGATTATGTCCATAATGTAATCGATTATGTTCGAAGATTTTTGAAAAATAAACGTTGCGAAAAATTCTCCAAAAATAAAGGAGAATCTTTGACTGAAATTTCTGAACGTTGTGAGGCTCTGAACAGAGTAAAAATTTGATTTCGAATTAAAATAAAATAAAAATATTTTATTTGGAATATTTTGATTATTTAATAAGGATATCAGGGTTTTTCAGAAAACACATTCATACGTTTCTTTGACACATTCTCTTCTGAAAAGCTTTACACTTTTTCTTTCTGAGTATCCTGAGCCACAAAATTTTATGTTTTGAAAGAGAAAATATTTTTCTGTGCATTAATCTTTTTGTGAAAATTCTTGAGGAAACTCTGAGCAGAGCCGATGCTACAATTTGGAAGCGTCACTCCAGGTGATATCTTTTTTATTCTATACATCCTGTGAGGTTGTTCAGATGAAGTGTTTTATCTTCCTTGTGTGATTCAAGGAAGGTTTTTCATTCCTTGTGGGACTCAAGGAAGGGTTGGTAATCTCTTGTGGGTTTCAAGAGATTGTGAGGTATAGTCTTTAATTTTGTATTTTTGCATGTTTCACTTGTGATTAGTGGTTGTAAAAATTGTGATAAACTAAAGATATAAGAGTGTGTGATCATCTCAGATTGAGGTAATTGGGAACTGGACGTAGGGTTAAGGATTAACCCGAACCAGTATAAATTCTCTGTGTTCTTCTTTCTTTCCCTCATCTTTTAATTTTTCGTTGTGCTTCATTAAATATCTGCTAGACTAAGTAATTCAAGAGGGTTAAAATTTGAATTAAAAAAGAGTTAAAATTTTAATTTTTATAACATCAATTCAC